>BPUM01001031.1:0-207278 GCA_020521455.1 Prunus kanzakura
TTTTTGTCCAACTTCAAATTAAACACACTTAATTTAATAATCTCCATCCAAAATCACTTAATAAAATACTCATAATCAATCTCCACAATTATATTATTTTTCATTAAAATATGAAAATCCACCTTAAATTTTTCGGGGTATTACAGCTGGAGCCTTTGGATGGTCTACCAATTCGACTGAAGCAAAGGTGGATGCAAAGGTGCGGCTGGAGCAAATTGGGCTGCGGCTGGAGCAAATTGGGCTGAAAAGTTTATCTTATATAGGTTGCAAGTGGTGGAATTCGAAGATGGGAAGACTTGTAGCCATTTGTTTGAGTGTGGTTAAAAATCCACCATCTAACTCAAAAGTGGGATAGTGTGGGTGAGGTTGCATGGCCTGGCAGAATTCACATAGTCAGTGTAAGAGACGTTTCTTCTCATGCGTTCATCTCTACATATATATATATATATATATATATATATATATATATATATATATATATATATATATATATATATATATATATATATGCAGGCCATTGCTATATATATGAGAGGAAAAAATGCCTTAAGATCTGAAAATGATTGAAAGGCCATCAATTGGCCTGTTGCTATCCGTCTAAATTCTCTACCTATATATATATATATATATATGCAAGCCATTGCTATATATATGAGAGGAAAAAAATGCCTTAAGATATGAAAATGATTCAAAGGCCATCAATTGGCCTATTGCTATCCATCTAAATTTTCATATGATAAAGAATTTGGCATGTTAAAGTGAGTTACCTGTTGATGGATTAATTGGCTATGGAGGAGCTCACGCACAGGATGGCTATGGGGAAGTTGGAGTTGAGCAGATGTAGTTGTTGAAAAGGGCATGGGAATTCTCTGCAAAAGATGAGAAAAGATGCTAAACAATGAGGGGTTGCAACTTGATCAAACCTTTTCAATATAAAACTAAGGATATAATATGTGCATATGATGGGGAGAAAGTGACGGGAAGGATGGCTAAAGCTTTACTTTAGTATTTACATATATCATGATTAGATTCACTTTATATATATATATATATATCTATCATGATTAGACCCACCCACGGTTTGAATTATTTTGGCCAACCAAAAACTATCATATGTATATATGTGTGTTAAATAAAAATCCTCGGTTGAGTGAAAGATCCCCAGTTGCATAAAAAATCCTCGGTTTTAAAAATGTTCCCCAATTTAACAATGCCAGAGTAGCCCGATCCAAGAAGTATGCTTAGGAGCTCCAACAAAAGTTTCCCTGCAAGTGGCGGGGTTTAAAGACAGGAAGGATTAAATGTCAACCTACCAAGATTCATTGCACCTTATATCATGGGGAGAGTTTTCACAATCACAATGACATTTTGGGCAATTCATGCCTAGGGCTCCGGAAGACATTGATATTGGAAGGATTTTCAAGACATAATTAGTTGACATTTAATGGCCAAATCCTGTGAGTTGAAGGAAGCTCTATAAATTGGTCGTCAGAAGAAGAGAAGAAGACCTCCGACTGAACACACAAAAAATCTATCTTTTTATCCTGTACTTTTCAATTCATAGTCTAAGATTTTATCTTTCAAGCTCTTCAGATTATCCAAGTTCTTCGTCTTCTTAGTGTAAGCTTACTTTCTTGCAATTTAATTTCAATTGTCTTTACATTCGAGTTTAATTCAAGTCTTTATCGCTTTAATCTATTTTGTCACATTTACATTTCTGTCATTTCGTTTACTGCATTTACATTTCTCGCACTCATATTTTTGTCATTTCGTTTACTGCATTTACATTCACTGCACTTATCACAAAAATCCTAAAAATAGTCATACAAAGCTCAATCATCCTTGACCTCAAGGAAGAAAAAGAACTTAGGCCAAGAAGAGATTCCTTGCTTGGCCGATCAATCGTTCGATTAAAATTCAGAAGCGTAAACATACTCACACAATCTTTCCATCCAAGCCATCAAGTGGCTTGGTGGTGGCACGCATACGCATCTCAAGAGAAGAAGGACCAAAAACTCCTTCAATCGGCCTACTCGGCCGAAAAGAGGGAAACAGTTAGGCAGCCATTGTCACACCCCGAATTTTCAACGACAACAAATCAGCGAGTTTAAACTAAACAACCAACAATCCGGGACGCGAAGCTCGGAACCTACAACAAAGTACCTAGAAATTTAAATTTTTCTTTCTTGATACAACACCACTATTCCAAACCACAATGTCAATAATGACTCAACTCTTCTGAGTCAAATATTACATCACAAACTTACATAATAAAATGAACAATCATTATATTACATAATCTGCTCCTCAAAATTCATTTCACACAGCGGAAGACTAACACTCACCAACACTCTCACACCACACTTTGCACTCTGTGGAACCACCAACAAGCCTCCTACTCCTCACCTTAATTCTCCTGCTCACGGTCTCTACCACCTACAGGATTTTCCCCTATACCATCGAATAGTGCACCGGGTTCACCACATAACAACCCGGTAATCTTTCTAAAGCTTGTATGAGTAAACCACGTCCAGAGTATAGTATGTCAATTTACACATAATATACAAAAGACATGCACTTTCATTAGCATACCACAATCCTTGTATAACCAAGGTAATCATAATCACCAATATCATCACTATTTTCTTTAAAGAACTGTTTCGATCACCACCTGTGAACACACCAAAACTCTTTTATTTTCAAAGTAGATTTCACACGTCAAATATTTGACAGATAGAAGAGAGAATACTATGAACCTCTAATCTATAACACTACAAAACTACCAAAGTAGTGTTCACTCATGATTACACTCCAGTCATGAGCACTAGATGGCGCTAGACTAGAGCTCTAACTATTCTTGGGTCTTGCTCTCTAGGGTAATTTATCCCTCATTATTTGCCACGAGAATGCCCACCTGACAAACTTAGAAGGGATTCAAGGTATTCTCCCCTAAATCCATCAACACCAAAACAATATAAAATGTCGTTTAACATTAAACATTGTTTTATCGCCAAATACACTAATCACAGCAATACATATTTATTATATATATTTATGTGGTTATTCACGAATGAATTTCCACCATACATCCATAACATATGTTATATGATTCAACACCAAAATCTCCAATAAGAAGAATCAATTCAAAACAAAATAGGTTTCACTTACCTCAAGAATCGTTGATGAACAAGTTCAGTGTTTTAAATCAATTAAAACATTTTATAAAATCACAAACAACATGTTAATTATAGCCATTAACATTATCCAAGGTCACATTATAATAAATATAATAATTCGTGATTTTACTCACGATTAGGATGGTTTTACTCACCTCTTGTCCAAGCTGCATCTTCAACAACTTAACGAATCCTCAATCCCAAACCTCAACGAGCAACTCAAACTTCAACAGTACCTAAGCAAAGTACATAACTCAACTTAGTGCAAAACTCCAAAATCCAAGATTTCATATCTAATGACGAAAATGCCCTTTGGACCAACCGGGGATCCAAAGTGATCAAATCTCATCCAACCAACTCCAATACTATGACGTACATGCTGTCGACGTCGAATCATGACCAATGACACCCATTGTCCAAAAGGTCACTATTTGGATCCCGTGGGTCCCACATGTCTAACCGACACCCCAAAAATCCACCTTGGGCCCACAACCTCAGATTCAAAATCCGATCACATCCATGGACTCTAAATAGTCCCGACATCACCCTGCGACAATTTGGGCCCAATCCAACGGTCGGATAATTTTATATTGCACGATCGAATGGAGATCGCTCGCCTTAACTTTGAAACATGATAACTTAAGATCGGGACGTCCGATCATCAATCTGTCTGAACCTACAGACTTCTAACAACACCAGCTACAACATAATTAAAATTGGACACGATCCAACGATCCTATCATCTCCGATCAATGGTCCAGATTTGTGAGGTTCCGATCGTCGACTAAACGTCGGAATCTCAACAATTTAAACATACTATCATGTTCAGTAACTCCAGGACTTCAATCTGTCTCTAAACGCCTAACTCAGAATCCCCACCGCGCGCTGCCACGCGCCGCCACCGCCGGTGGTGGTTCGGGTACTATTCCGGCAATTGACCAACCCTAGAATCGATGGTCAAGACCTACGCCAAAATGTTCGTAATACTGAGTAGAACAACTTTAATTCGTACCTCAAGGTCCGATTCGAAGTGTAAGTGGCTCAAACCGCCGGTTGAAGTCGTTGACTTCACTAGTGACGAACCAACTTCACGGCATCCCCGTGCCTTCACCATACCTCCGATGGCTTCGATTCTTCTTGGGTTATGCTCACAAGATAGCAGGCTTTCTATCTGGATTGGTGGTGTCGATCACCTCCACCTTAAACCGCCGCAGTAGCCGCCGGAAATCGCTTCTCCGACGAGCTCTCAAACCTCCGGGCAAAATTGCAAATTCTGAAATCCCAACACTGTCCATCTGTAATTTATAGACGAAGTCTCTGTTTGCAATTAAGTCCCTGAAACTTCAAACGAGCATAACTTGTTCGTTTCAACTCGGATTCACGAACCGTTTGCGCCTACGCATTTGTGAGATCAAGCTCGATTTTCCAATTCAAAAATCACAAACTTAATCATAAATGTATTTTTGTCCCAATTTGAGATTAAGGCACTTAATTCCAATATTTTCACATCAAACCAAATTCATAAAATATCCAATATTATTATCCACCTCATATGATTTTTCGAAATATTAATAACAACAAAATCCCAATTTTGAGGTTATTACAGCCATATAACACATACATGTCAAAGAGAAATGTTATTTTCAGAGGTCATATCATCATCGTTAGAGCACGACAGGGATATTGGGGTTGGACTTCATGCATTTCTCTAAGCTGGAAATAAGATTTCCCTGTTGAACACATAGGGAAAATTATTGCAACTGGCCTTTTTAAGGTTTCACCTATCATTTTGCAATGAGTATCGTATGTGAAAAAATCCATGGAATTAACATATATACTTCTTCTTCTTGTTTGATAAAACCGATTGTTACTATTTTAACTTGCGTTTTAAACATGGTTTTCCACTAATCTTAAAGTGAGAACATGTAAATTTTTCACTAGTGAGGAATCTAAATTCCAAAAGTACTTTGAATTTCAAAGCATTAGATGAATATGAATTGAATAGTGAATCACAAATTTCACTATAGTCATTTTATCAGCTTGAAAAAGGAGTAGATTGCTTGTTTGGCAGCTTTGCCAGGTTAGATAAGTACTGGTAAACCAGAACAAAACCCAAACCCAAACCCAATCGGAAAAGTGACCCCAGATGCACAAAACAGACGAACCCCATTTGAGATTGGAGTGATCAGAGTCCAAATTCCCAAGAAAGAAATGCTAGTTAACAATCAATTGGTACTGGGTAAGCACTAGGTCAATTGATAGATCACTGTCCAGGTCAAAAACACAATTTCAAAAACGTCTTGCCTGTTTGTCGACAGCGAAGACAAATGTTTGAAGACGAATTAAGATTTGACTACCATCGAAGATTTGACTTGTTGAAGACTACCGAAGATTTGGTTTGCTGTTGATGGCCGGAGAAGACGTAGAGCTCGCTAGCTCGCGTGTTTGGGCTCGCTTCCGTGTGTGTAAATTTGGGCTGCTGTTAGTTAAGCCCACTTAGTGAGCTTCTAATCCTGCTAGTTCAGTTGCTAAATAAGCCTTTGTTTGGTTCAAGACACGATTGATGCTAACAAACGAGTCATTCTACAGTGAGGGCCTTATGCCCTTAGAGCATTTCCAGCAGGGAGGGCAAGCCCAAAAACCTGTTTCCAGCAACAAAACCCAGTCCGGGCAAGCAGTGGGACCCAGCGAACTGGGCTGGCCCGAGGGCAAGTCTAGCCCCAGGTCCAAAACTCGGGCAAGTTGACGTCATCAATGACGTCAGTGCTACAGTACCGCTACAGTGCCGCGCACAATACTCTCTGCCACGTGGCTGCTGCTGGGCTCTCTGATTCGATTTTTTCCAGCAATCCAACGGCAACGATTTTTTGTGCAATAAAAAATTGAAAAAAAATTGAAAAAATGTTTTAAAAATTCCAAAAAAATACTGAATTTATTTTCTATAAAAATGCCAACAAATACTCTTCACTTTTAAAAAAATACCGAAAATCTTATCTGATATGAATAGTATTGACACGTAGGAACCCAAAAATCTTACCCGAAAATATTATCCAAAATAATTGTTTAAGTAAAAAAAAGTTGTGAAAAAAACAAAAAAATGAATAGTAGTTGCCATGGCAAGGATTTGACTGCTGGAAACACACATAACTAAAAAAGGCAAGGGCAGCCACTATTCACGTGAATAGTGTCAGCCCTAGCCCCCCCCTTGCCATGGCAAGGGTTTGACTGCTGGAAATGCTCTTAGATGAGATCTTATTTTGTAACCGTTAGATCAAACTAACTAATTTGACAAGAACTACAAAAAGAAAAAACAATATTGAGTATTAAACTTCAGGTATGCATACAAGTGAGAGACAAAAAGATCGAATAAGTATAGCACATGGCTCTCACTCACAACATGTGGTCATTTATATTGCGGGGATTGTTTGGACAAATGGTTGCACTTCTTCTTCACCTCTCAAATGGAGTGCCCTGTTTGTCATAGTAAGGTGTTCAATTCGTCCATCGTTCCGATTAGGCCGACGCTGGTATGCGACAGAGACCTCAATTCCGGCTTCAATGTGCCTCCACCAACACCAAAGAGCGAGGGGGAGGGGCGCTTTGCTTTTGAAGAACATTCAATTAAATATTTGTGTTTGGAGCTATTGATGATGCTGCATTGCTGCAGGAGCTATTGATAATCCTTACGTTTTTTT
This sequence comes from Prunus kanzakura, assembly GCA_020521455.1. Classification (NCBI taxonomy): domain Eukaryota; kingdom Viridiplantae; phylum Streptophyta; class Magnoliopsida; order Rosales; family Rosaceae; genus Prunus; species Prunus kanzakura. Next base: position 6,872 of record BPUM01001031.1, read on the forward strand.
ATTCATTTTGTTTAATAGAAGAAATTTATAATATGTTGTTCCATTTTCCACTCCCCTGTTGATTGAATCCCGGAAATGAAACCAATCTTTTCAGATAATCCTGACGATATATTAAGAAGAACGGGTGGTTTTCTTGAGTTCATGAATACTGAGAAACGCCTAAACACAAATTAGTGATTGATTTTAAATTAGGACTGACGAGGCAAATAAACACATGCAGAAAATGGTAAATGGGATAATAAGATGAAATTACTTTAATTAAGTTTCCACACCACGTTCTTTCAGTCAAGGTTTTCTCTTCTCCTCATGGATTCTCATCCTTCCAAAATGTAACCGTGAATGGAGAAAATTAAAAATAGTTTCAGAAAAAATATTAAAAGTAGTCCTGGAGAAATAACCATTCAAATATCCAAGTACATCCAACAAAACAAAATTGAATTCATATCGTTTAACATACTCAGCACTTCAAACCAAAATGCATAACAATAAAAAACGAAACTGTCGCAACAAAATGTCACTGGCATAGAAACTAAAAAGTTGACTAATAATTTGATATCTGAAAACTCTTGGGCAGTTGCTCTCATACTTATGCCTTGAGGCGACCATAGTACTTCTGTTTCTCCTGTGTTGTCTGGAAACGTCCGTGCCCGAATTTTGAAGAGGTATCGATGAACTTGAGTTTAATATCCTCAAGAGCAAGACGAGAGGTCTGCTTGAGCAGGGACTGGCGAAGAGTAACAACCCTCTTCTTGGGTCCAACACAGCATCCCTTAATCAGAATGTAATCATCCTTCACGACACCGTAGTGAGGGAAGCCACCAATGGGAGTAATGTCTTTCTCCGTCCTGAAACATCATCCACATCAGAATCTTTCAAAAAAAAAACATAATCAAAAGGAGGCGTCCAATAAAACCAAATCCAAGAACCCTACAAAAAATTTCAGAGGAACCCTAGCTAGCATACCAAAATGCAATACCAGACACTACTAAAATTACCCAAGTTAATAGAGTTTACTAACCTGTCAAACTCAGTGACAGCAGTGTGTGACTCCTGTCCAGCCTTCCCAAGCTTATAAATCTTCTTGTTCATCTCAGTACGGTGGTGATATCCATTCTGACCAGCCCTGGCAACTGTAAATGAGACTCTAGCAGGATGCCAGGCACCAATACAAGCAACCTTCCTCAGACCCCTGTGAGTCTTACGGGGAAGACGAGTTACACCCCAACGAGTAACAACACCTTCATAACCTTTACCCTTTGTGACACCAATGATGTCAATCATCTCATCTTTCTGGAAAACAGCATCAATAGGGATCTGCTTCTCAAAGAAGCTTTTTGCAAATTCAACTTTCTGAGCAATAGTCCCTCCATTCACCTGGATCTCCATAAGATGTGCCTTCTTTTGTTTCAATCCCTTCATCTTCCTGATCTGTATGTGTAGAATACAAGCACACATGTAAGGAAACCAGAGAAGCATGACATAACAATCAAGATAAACAAATTAAACAAAACAGTTTAGTTAACGAACATGTGCAACATCAATCAGGATATCCCATGGGACATGAGGAGAGCATTTTATGCATCATACTACTACTGCAATAAGTTTGCAGATATTGGACTTCACTTAGAAACAAGAGAGTAAAGTCATGTGAGGACACATTGGACTCCAAACAATCAACTCTATCCACTTGAAAACAGAAAAACCATCATAGAACAGAAACGCATATTTCAAAGACAGTTTCTACCTACAAACAAAAAGTTTATAATGGCATAATGTTTTCGAAAGTTGGGTATAGAAAACAGAAAAAACCAAACATCAAGGCCAAACATGCATATCAATTCAATATATAAACAGTAATCAACACCTGAGTGTGAGCCAAAACACGAATGACGGTAGCATATTTGATCAGTTTCTCCAACTGTGATTCAATGCTCTTCTTTCCCTCTTCACTTTCGTAGTTCTTGGAGTATTTTGCAAAAGCCTTCTTCTTGGACTTGCACCAGTTCTTGTAGAACCTCCTCTTCACTTCCTCACTAAGATGCTGAGCCCACACAGTGTTCAAAGAGCGAAGGCCACGTGGTGTCTTCACATAACCCACAACTCCAACAACCACCATTGGAGGAGCCTCAATAATAGTTACAGCCTCGCATGTCTCCTTCTTGTGAAGCTCTAAGGACATTAAAAGCTTAGTAAGAAAAACATCATAATATACATATTTTTATAAGATTAAATCTTAAGATACAAATTTTAAATTAAATAACTAGGTAAAGGAAATAACATCACACAACATAAAGGAAATAACAATACACTGATAAACCATCAATAAAATATGAATCTTCAAGAGAAATTGATTAGAATGTAGCATACTTGATCCGGGTTTCTCGACATCTCTGACAATGTGAGTCATGCCAGCCTTGTAACCAAGGAAAGCAGTCAACTTGCAGGGTTTGGATGGGTCATCCTTAGGGAAAGCCTTCACTGCATATCAACAACATTGACAACAGTTAGAATACCAGATAACAAGGAACAAGGAACAAATACAAAAACCCTGACTGATGGAAACAAAATATCCATCCTGCTTGAATGTAAAAATGCTGATTTAAAATAAATTTTAGTAGAAATGCTGAATCTGCTTCATAACATATAAACCATTACCATGGGGATAATAAATATTTTATGAACCTCTCCATTTAAAACCAAAAACCAAATCAGTTTATATACCTTTGCCTCTGTGACGTGCAGCTCGCTTCCTTGGAAGAAACCCAAGGGATCCATGCCTGGGGTGCTCAAACTTCCTGTGAGACATTTTCCTCCTCCTTCATTCAAAAATCAAAAACAAAAATAAGTCCACATAAAACCCAAGATTTAACACTTAATCTTAAAGGAGACAAAATGATCTATACATATATGCTTCAACCGAAATCACTATCTACAAAAACTATAACATTCTTCCGAAGAAATCATAACAACAAACAAGCTCCACATATTCAAATCAATTCGGAAACAAGATGTTTAAACAAAAATGAAAATATATTCTACCAAAATTCACCAACGAAACGAGATACAAACAGATGAGGGGTAAAACACTAGAATATGAGCAAAAGAAACCAACAGTGTTTTCTCTTTTCAAGAACAAAACAAAGTTTCATGTAAAAATCGCAGACACAAGAAATCCCATTTTCTCAGCAGATAAACAAACCAGCATTCAACCTAGTGTGTGAGAGAGAAGGAGAGGGAGGCACAGAGAGAGGGAGAACCTGAGCTTCTAGCTGCGGCGAAATGCACCCACTCAGTATCACGAATAAACCCTAGTAGGTCTGTTGGCGTTTAAATAATAACCCCTTTCACGTAAAATGCCCTCAACTTTATTTTAATTCCGTAAAAGCCCAGTATTTTATTTCAGGTACATTTGTGGGCCAAAGGCCCAAATCAGCGAAAGCAAGACCACATGGTTTTAGGTACATTTGAGGGCCCAAAACCAGCAAAAGCTAAGCCACAATTTTTTGGGCCGAGGCCCAATGCAATTTTTTTATTTTATATAAGTGATATGAGGGGAAGGTGGTTTTCACGCACACACTGTCAAGAAGTCATATGGGTTCGAATCAAAAACCATTAATTTGCAAGTCAACGCTTTCTTCTATTTTGGCTAGACCTTGTTGGCAAGCCCAATGCAATCATTAAAAAGAGGACATACCTCCAACTTCTCAAATTATAACCCAAAAAATCTCACTTGTAATGGGTATAACACTATTTTGCTATCACTGACCAATAATACAATGACACATGAAAAAATTATCCTATGTGTCATTGCGTAATTGATCGGGAATAGCAAAAAGTGTCATCCCCGTTGCATGAGAGTTTCTCTCAATTAGAACTACCACTAAGCAACTGACAACTATAATTGGGATTTCACATGTGGATTGAAATTCTATTTTAGTTATTTTATGTTCTCCTCTTTCTGTTTATGTATTTGTTGGTGCTTTTTGGGTGAGGGATTGCTACCACCATAAACAACTTGATTTTCAGAATAGATAATTAGATGTAAACCCAATTTCATTAGCAACTATTAGGTATAACCCAATCAGATTTCTTACATTGAAAATTATAAAATTGCTCTTCAATCTCATAAAGGGTGCTTTTTGACCCAAATATTATCCACATGATTCACAATGCTAATGAACGATTAACTTATTGCGTAGATGATTCTAATTAAAGTCTCAAATGAAATTAAAGACCTCCTCAAACACAACATAGTTGATAGCTCCATCAATCAACCCACAAGGTTACCTAAAAAGTTTAAAGCCAACATGCATTCATGGATGTAATTAGATTGAAATCATGGCTCTCTTTGTGTTTTGCAGGCTCTGGTCGCGTATTATTTAACGAAGTCACTTGTGGGTTGTATATGGGTATTGGATTGCTAGTTTTAGGCCTTTGGGCTTGGCTTTCCTTGCACAAAGCTAATTTTACAACGGACTATATACACAATAATATTAAGTGAGTAATAAAATTTGAGTGCTGCTATTTCCACCCACCTGTCCTATTTCCCCACCCACCTTATTTTCAAAATTTTAAAGACTAATTTATCCATTCATAAAATGACTTCTAAGGACTCTCTAATTTTTTGACAATGTTCACTTTTAATAACTAAAAAAAAACTAAAATTAATTCTTAAAAACAAAACCAAAAACCCAAGAGCCACCAAAGCTCGTCCACCCCCACCTGACTTGTCAACCATCCCACCCGTCAGCGGCGACCCCCTCCCCCCGTGCCGCCGACAAATCCTCATTTCCTCTTATCTCTCTCTATCTCTCTGTGTCCTTGTCTCTCTGTCTTTGTCTCTTTAGGTTGGGTTCATTGATTTTCATGTTGGCTTTTTGAAGGGTAAGGAGGAGTTTGGTGTTGGTGTTGGAGATGGGCGAGGATGATAGATCTGGGGTTAAAGTTATTTTAATAATGATCTAACATTGCAGACAACTCATCAATAGGAGTATCAATCGATGACTGTCGTTTTTTTGTTTCAGCAACTAAATAATTCTTCAGTTTGTTTTGTTTCTAGAGATGCCAATATAGTGGCACATGGCCTTGCATATTTCGCTATTTCATCAATTAACATGTTCGCATGGGATAGGGACCTTCCTGCTTTCATTGAGAAGGATATGCTGTAATCGGTTTCAGTTTTATTGAAATAAATACATTGTTTCCCCTAAAAACAATATACAGAGAATTTGAATAAATTAATAATTAAAGGGTATTTTAGGAATAATGGTGGGTGGAAAGATAGGATTGTATTTTTTCAAATTTACATAGTGGGTGGAAAGATAAGGTGGGTGGGGAAATAGGACAGGGGGGTGGAAATAGCAGCACTCTAAAATTTAACTATAGTAAGTCTTTAAAAAAAAAAAAAAACAAGTTTATATATATATATACATATATAGATCTTATAGCATCCTTTCTTGATGTTGTTGCAGCACTTACATTAAGACCATATATAAATAAGACTGGCATGACGAACAACACACGATTATAATGAAATTAAGAGTAAAGTATCTTAAAATACGGATGACTATTGAGAATTTATTAAGTAAGTAATGATTTATGACAAACAACAAATGCTTCAACAATTTTGCAACTACATGAAATTGAGATATTGGGAGAAACTAATTTGAAGTTTTTATTGAAATTGATCATTGTTTATCATATTTGATGTGCCAGGCATAATCAAGGATCATATTCAAATAAAGTGTGTATTTAATTAAAATGTTAATTTGAATTTGAATTTGGGTATCGGAATAAACAAAGTTACCCATTTGGTTGTAAGGTGAACAAACTAGATTTGCATTTAAGCCAAACCCACTTGATATATAGTTATTTCACAAATACTTTGCTATTTCAAAAAGTCTAAAACTATCTATCTAGTTTAGTTAAATTAAATTCTTGAAAATGTTAAGTTTACCACTAAGGTCTTATTTGCTATTTTAAACTGTGCTACGTAATACGAAGCTTTTTCCTACACTGCTGCAGAACCGCATGAAGAGAGAATGCAATTTGAGTTGGTTATTCTCATATGCTTTAGAATTCATACTCATAAATGTAAACTGTTTTTCTCATTTTCTCTCTCTCTCTCTGTCACTTTAATTGTTATTTTGAGTCGTGGTTGTCCATTCTTCCCCCGATTCTAATCATTTTCTTGGTTATAAACAGCTTTCACAGCCCCCTCCCTCCCTGGTGCTTGTTCTCTCCCGGGATGGCCTGCCTGGGCCTCCATCTTAGTGCTTTTGTACTGCCTTTTTCATGGTGTGTAGTTTTTGGGTTACGTGTTTAGCCTTGATGTACTACGTCATGTTTTTCTTCCTGTTGTTGGTTTCTTCTTTGTATTTTCCTCCCCAGCTTTTGGGTCTTTTATTGAAAGCTGAAGTTGACCGAAAAAAAAAAAAAAAACAGCTTTCACAGTATAATGAGGCGCAATTTCTGTGAATCAGAGCATCCCGACCCAGTAATGTAATTGGATCACTTGAAGGATCATGGGAAGGTGGGATGGGCAGATCTACCCTATGGGCTACAGCCCAGTGTAGCCCGGGGAGTTTTTTGGTGTTAAAAAAAAACCTATATATTAAATATAGTTCATTATGTAATATCTATATATATAAAGCAAAAGACAGAGAATGGTGAAACATTCAAAATACCAGAAAATGCCCTTGGTTAATACAAACATTAAGAATTGAAATTATTAATTAAATGAGAATAGTATGGTAAATTCACACTTTTTCATATTTTTAAAAATTAAAATTAAAAGAAAAATCGGATAATGAATCCTATTTTTATGAAAAACAACTACCCATTATCTTTTTTAATTATAAAATAAAATTTTTTTTAAAAAAAAAAAAAGCCTCTCGCAAGCGCAGAAGCGCGTGCGGAGAGGCTAGTAACTTATTAAAGTTAGAAAAAAGACTAAATATTTATGAATTTAGTTGCAAGGTAGCAATAAAAATAAAATAAGTACACTTTCAATTTTGTTGTTGAACATATTTCATTTCGATAATATGTGTTTTTCAGTTGCATTTAATATGTATTTGTTTTATGTTATTTTTTTTCTGGGCCTAATTTATGTTAAAATTTATTGAAAAATAGTCAATAAAGCTATTAACTAACATGGTTTATATGATTTAATGTATACGTCTATTTCCAGAAAAAAGTACAGAAATTGTAAGTACAGAACAAATTATTATTAGATTTTAAGCTAATAACTTTAGTTAACTCACGTGTTAAAAAGTTTCTTTTTATGCAACAACATTTGACATGGACTACAAGACCACCCTAAAGTCACATTATGAATCTAATCATTAGGTGACTCATGACTGCTGCACGAAGAAAAAGTGCGAGAATCGAATTTATCCCAAGGGGGGCACCCACACATGCGCTTAATTAGTAAGTTAGGTTTATCATATCAAGTGAAATATTAGGTTAATAAGTTAGTTTTATCATATCTAGTAAAATAAATGTGAGTGGTGTGTTTGGGTCTTGTTATCTCTAGTATTCCCCAGGGTCTGTGTTAGATAAAAAATGTAATAATGTAATTAAAAATTTATCCAACATAATCTCACTCTTATTTACCAATAAGAGTTTTTATTATTAATTAAGTACGACCCATTCAAGATAAAAAATATCTCTTAATTATAATCTCTTTGAGAAGAGAAAACCCTTTGATTCCAATGTGAAGAATGAAGTAAATAATGGAACTTGATTTGATGTTATGGCTGCATCCAGGAAGCCCTAGACTGCCTACATACCCCATGTCGGGGATCAAGCCTTTTGTAGTTCATTGAAGAATTTGATTGGACTTTCAAGAAATGAAAGATCCCTTGAAAGAATTTGCGGTGTGAGAAATATTTTGTGGAATTTGGATGAATGTGGTTGGACCAGGGATTCAATTTGATTTTGTGGTTAGAAAAGTGTTTGGGGCGAATTTGGTTAAGGTAAACCAGGGATTCTATTTGGACTTGCGGTTGTATTTGGATTGAATTTCCAAATTGCCTACGTATCCTTGGCGGAATCAAACCGGACGTAGTTCAGAAAGTGATATGTGTGGAAATAGATATTTGATTTGTGAAGTTTGGTTGTGGTTGCGTCTATTGGGGTGCTAGACTGCCTACGTACCCTTGGTGGGATCAAACCAACGTAGTTCGGAAAATATGAAAGAATTTGAGTTTGAGAGATTGATCTCACTGAAATTTGTAAGGGTAGATGACCCATGAGAAAATCGGAATGGTTTTGTACCATTTGGGTTTTGGAGTGGTTTTGTACCATTTGAGAAATTTGGGATTTTCGTATCAATTATTTGCTAATTGATACATTTTATTTTGAAGGGAATTTTGGACGGACCAATTTTGATTTGAGGAAAAGGTCCATCAAACTTTATTTGATGGTTATACCAATTATTTGTTAACTGGTATTTTCTAGCACTTGAGAATTGTCAATGGTTGGCTCCATTAAACATGTGGGAGTTGTTATACAGTTTAAACACTTGAATTTGGAAGATGATCCACTTGCCCTTCATCCTTCTTTGACGATTTTTTTGGGGGAATTGCCCTTGTCTTACTGATTAAGCATTATTTCGTTTTATGCTTCCCAGATAAATCAAATTGGCGTTTCAAGAGTCAAGACTTCTTCTTGGATATTTGGCTAGGAACATGCGAGTCTCTGCATGTCCAGCAAAACCAATTGGTTGGGCTTTGGGTTTGCTATTATCACATCTTCACTAGACAACAAATTCTCCACCCCACTTTCTTCCTTTACATTTTCACTAAGCAACAGCAGTGCATTCTTTCTTTGATTTGTGACTGGAGCTTTTGCTGGGGCAAAGTCCCATTTAGCTTGGCCTGCAGGACGCCAGAGAAAGCTTGCTGCCCACTTGTGTCTTCATTTTATTCTTTATTTGTTGAAGACTCCAAGGCTCTAGGGAAATTGAGGGGTGCAAATTAATTCTCTTGTGCTTGACTTGGAGAAATTCTGGTCTGACAAGAAAACAGTTTTCTTTTTGTACAGAAACCTCTTGAATATCTTTGTCTTTCTGTTTGTTACTCAAGAGCACCTGCATTATTTTCATCGAATATGTCATAAACACCTGCAAGGTGCTCACAGCACTTGATACAGTGGGGTTCTTGCGAAAGCCCATCTGCATATTTTCACAACAGAGAGGTCTTTGCGAGAGCTCTCTTTGTGTAAAAGTTGTGCAGCCATCACCAATTTGGAAGGATTAATACAGTGGTGTTCCTGCAGAAGTCCTCTATATATTTTCACAGAAAAGAGGTCCTTGCGAGAGCTCTTTCTATGCAATGTTGCAGTGACACCACCATTTTATGTTTGGGAAGGATCTAATCCTTTCGCCTGCAGTTTCTTGAGATCTCTGTGACAAATTGACAGCAAGGGCATGGAGGAATTTCGCACTGCACATTCTCAAAGCTTTGATTTGCTGCTGTCTTGACGTCATTATGGTGGCTGCCGTTGTTGACAACCAAAGCTCTTTTGCTTGCAAGTTAATTTAACAACAAAGAGCACAGAACCTGCAAATATATTTATACCTTGCCAATGATGCTTTTGATTTGCTTTTCTGGTAACTTTTGCAGCACTTAGTTCCTTCTTTTATTTTCTGGCGTTTTAGAATTTCAGCAACCTGACTCTTTCTTCTTTGCAACACTTTGGATTTTCTCCTTTTGCTTCTTGCCTTCAATTTCTGCAGCCCTTCGTTCCTCCTTCAGATTTCTTGCCTCTGCTCCTTTTTTTTTTCTGCCTCTGTTTCTGCCTTCTTTTCTGCAACAGAACCCCCCCTTTCTGCCTTTGGTTCATGCCTTCTTATAGGCAAGCAGGTGAGTGGCAGTTGAGGGAGACCGTTTCTTCCCATATTGTGCCATTGTTTTGATAAATGGAGTAATGGGAGATAAACTGCCAGGCACGATCTCACCCTGCCATTCTTTTTTTATTTCTTTTTTTATTTCTTTAACCCTCCGTTTGGATGCGGGAAAATAACTTGGAATTTAGCTAAAAGTCAGGAATTTAAGAAAAGAAATTGACAATTCCCTTGTTTGGCAACTTAAACGCGGAATTTATTAAATGACGCGCGGAAAAAATCATGGAAATTGAGGCATCAAATTCCCGAGTTTAATTTCCACCAAAATAGTCGTCATTTCACAATTTCCATAGTGCGGGAATTCATATTTTCCATGGAGCCAAAACTTAAATAAATAAATAAAAGGCCAAACTTTCATAAATAAAAAAAGTCATTAATCACTATGTAGTTGTTTGCTAGCTTTATCACTTTGTGTTATCGCCTTGCTCTGTAGTTGTTAGATTCATCTAAAACAAGTCATTAATACCCTCATAATCTTAATCGTTTATTCCTATACTTTTGTTTGCAACTTTTTAATCGAAGCTCTTTTAATTTCTCTGGTCATTGGTCTTTTGGCAAGTGAAAAAGAAGTATCAGGGTCTTGATTGCTTCTAGTTCTAATTCCATAGGTATCAGAGAAGTGTCTGCACATGAAAATATTGAATTAAAGTTGATTGATGATATTAATTCAGCAATACCTTATGTATCAAATTCTACTGATGAAGTTATGACTCCTACTGATGAAGTTGATTATGTTGATTTGGATGGTGATACACAAGATTTAGAAGATATTCATGTTATTGATGATATTTCACCAACATCAACAAACGGTCAAAAGAGAAGAAATCGTGCATCAAATTCTTCTGATATTCTTCCTACAAAGAAAATAGTTGCTGTCAAAGATGTTATTGCTGATTCGATTACTAGAATGGCTTTATCATTTGAAGAGTTTATCCGTGCTCATACTAAGAACCTTGATCCAGCAGAGGTATATGCTGAAGTACAAGCAGTACCAGGTCTTAGTGAAAATGAACAACTCAAAGCATGTGTTTGGCTGATAGAAAATGACAAACAATTTCATATGTTGAAGGCACTCCCAATTGAGAAAAAAAGAGAGTATGTTGCTGATGTTTATTGCACGTATATATATATATATATATATATATATATATATATATATATATATATATATATATATATATATATATATATATATATATATTTCATATGTTGAAGGCACTCCCAATTTCATATGCTCTATTTGTTTAAGTTGAGTTATTTAGTTCATCAAACGATATGTTATTTTATACTTCGAGGAATACCTTCTATGTCAGTTATTAATTTTTTTTTTCTTTCGAAATATTTAATTTATGTCATTTATAATTTACATGAGATATCCAAACATTGAAATTTTCAATTTCTGTCATTTACAAAATCCGACATACATAAATCCAAACACTAAAATCTTCAATTGCCAGAAATTGAAATGACGGAAATCTAAATTCCGTCATTTTAGAATTCTATGTAATTGACAATTCCTTCATCCAAACGGAGCATAAATCTCTTTTGAGAGTGGGGCTGTAGTGGGACTTTTCCTTAGAGATAAGTATATAGGATTTTATCTCTAGGCACGTCACTTTTGCTGTTGTTGAGTTCTTCATTTTGGGCCTCACTTGATTTAGAATTGATTTGTTACAGCCCAAATGCCTATCCAAATTAATCTGATAGGTATGAAATTTTTTTATTTCAACAGTCTGAATATGTAGCAATGACCAAAGTGATTTTATTTCCCTATAATTCAGAAGCAGAATGGCCAAGGCCTTTACCTTGATGATTTGAAAATGAAAGATAGATAGCCTATATAATAATAAGAGGATTTCACTAATAACCCAAAATAATTAAATAAGTATATTGCATTTTTCGTGGGAATCACGGGAAAGTGAAAATTGAAATTGGTTGTGAAGAAGATAGTTGGCCTAAGAAAGAGAAAAGCTGCCCTTTATATTATACACCCAAAAGAATTGAATGTAGTATTTGATTGAAACAAAGCTGCCCTTTTTTTCAGATATGGATTCCTATAATTTTTCTCGTAGTTATTTTACTCCCAAAAAATATAATTCCAGTTCAGTCCCAAAAAAAAGTGTGTCATAAACAATATGGCTAGGATTGAAAGTCTAGTCCAATCTCAACCAGTGCAGTCCAAATCCAATCCAGTCTTGTACTAGCCGGCTCACCAAACAGGGTTTATGTGTAAGTTATAGAGAATGGGGTGTTATACCTCTCTCACTTGTTCCGTTGGAGTAGGAAAGGAACTGCGAAGCACAAGTGTTCCGCTGGTAATCAGAGCAATCTTCTATGCTTTTCCTTTGCTGCCCATCTTTGTATCGCCCTATGTTACAAATCATGTTTAACATTAGTCCTGTTTATGTCTAAGTTATAGAGATTGGGTTGTTAGATCTGCATGTTGTTTATGACGATTAGGGTTCGATTTTGGGTGCAGAATCTGGAAAGTCATGTTTTGCATATTAGGGTTTAGGGTTCTTCTTTCTTTTCTGATATGATTCTCTACGATACGAGTGTGGCCCTTAATTACTTGTCTTTTAAATACCTCTCTCACTTGTTTACCATTGTTGTCTAGCTTGCACATGGAGGGGGAAGGCTCGATGTTGGTAAAGCAGGAGAGCACTTATAAATCTGTGTTCATATTGGCGCGTAACGCGAGAAGAAACTATCAAGGACATTTATTTGAGGTGAAAATAGGGCAAGGATCAGGAGATATTATGGGGGCAAGAGAAGGAATACCAGTCCCAATAGATGCTCAAGATCGACCCCCACTGCTTCATCCTGTAACCAAGTTCTTTGATGATGAGAAGAGTCATACGGTTTTCCCTTACAATAGTTCTTTGGTGGCTGTGACATTCAACGGCCCCTCCAAGTTATATATGATGGTAACTGCTCCTGAACCTAAGCCTTACCTTATTAGGTCCACGAAACTAAAGCCAAAGGCACGTGTTTTCGACACAGAGACCAAGTCATTCTATAAATTTAAACGCCCCAAATCATTTGGGGAGAGGGCAAATTTGATCCCTGCGTATGGGAAGCTTTATCATCTTGGAAGGTGCGGACTTAAAGAAGGACCAGCGTTTGAGCGGTATGATCCCTGCAATGACTGTTGGGAGCCCCTGCCACATGTTCCTGCTGAACTCTTTCGGGGCTTAGGGATGTTAACTGGTTATGCCGTTTACGGCGATAATATTTTGGTTTCATTTATGCCCATCAGTTCAACCTACAAAAATGCAGTTTTTGCTTTTCATGTAATTGAAAATAAATGGCATCCTGTGTCGGGTGCCGTCCATATTCGGGGGAGGGCTGTGGTTGTAGGTGATAGCATCTATGCCTTAACCACCTCACTCGCGATGGTTAAGCTCTCCTTTGATTCTAGTACTTATTCTATAAGCAGAAAGCACTTTCTAAGTGGTTTGGAAAGCGTGAGACGTTATGCTATGGGAGAACGTTTTGATAGGTACTCAGAGTATATGGTTCATTTGGGGAACTTGGAATTTTGTCGTGTCTGCACTGCCTTCGATCACTGTGGTGGTGGTCGTCAACCTATTTGGATCACCACCTTCCAAATTGTGGACACTCAAGGTGGAAACCATATCAAGACCTTGCATTCAGCTGTTTTTGATGTGGACCTGACCAATTACTACATCTATTATAGCTTCAATCCGTACGTTCCTTTTCCTTCTCATCCTTCACGTTTCTCTTTAATTTATTGTTCTCCCTATAAATTCAATATACTTAGTTGCTTCTATGATTTTTGATATTATTTTATGGCTCAGAGATTGCGAGGATAACGAACCCAAAGGAGAAGAAACTAAGGTGAAATTAATACATGAATGAATCAGATTCTACAAGTGTATGAGTTTTATGTAGTTTCTGATAATACTGAGTTGGGGTTCACTTCACAGGGACCACAGGAAAAGAGATGCAAGCGGAAAAGAGACTGCACAGAGTAGAGAGTTTAGAGTTTAATCACCAGCTGCTTAATTAGTTTCTCTCATCATTGATCATTCTGTCTTGGATCAAATAACTTGTAATCAGTACATTTATTTATGTGCTTTCTTTTGAGATACTGGTGATGTATTTACTGTTAGTATCATCAGCTTTCAAATTGTTTTCCCTTTATGTTCAGTATCAGTCTCTTCGTTTTACAGAGTGAGACTTGAATAAAGTTAAATTTGAAAAAACTTCTCGACTGCTACAGAAAATGATGATACATTCCTCTCTTACCTTTTCTTTTCCACCATTTTGTTCTGCCTTTTCTTTCAGTATGGTCTCTTTTCTCTTATTTGCGTCGGTCTTGCAACTGCAAGGTACTGTCGCAATGAATTGGGGTGTTGGATTTAAACAGGCCTTTTACGACAATAATTACGACGCGAACTCTTCACCCCGACCTGTAAAAAAGTTGCAAAACCATCAATAAAATGAATGAAAAATATATATCTTAATTTTCAGATCTGGTTTCCCTAATATAGGTTCCAGAATTTGCATTTCTTCTTTTCATGTTTTTATAGAATTATTTTTTTCAGATATGGAATCCTGATTTTTCTCGTAATTATCTTTCTATAAATATTGTACAATAATTTAAAAAGGGAGCTGATTTTTCCATTTCCTTTTTCTCCACTTAACTCCCTTTTGCTTTTTAATACTTTTTAATCAATTTTGTTCTTTCTTTTTCCTATTCTATCTTTACCCTACATTAATTTTTTTTTTTACTTCACTTTTATATTATTTATTTTCCTTTATACTTAATTTTCCAACTTGCACTATATTTTCAATATTAAAGGAGAAAAAAACTTAATTTCTTACTCGATTAAAGGAAAAAAAATTCTGAAAATGGAGTGCAAGTTCGAAAATTAAGTATAAAAATTGATTAAAAAGTATTAAAAAGTAAAATGGAGTGTAAGTGGAGAAAATAGGAGTGGGTAAATCAAATCCCTTAAAAAAAAAAAAGATAGTTTTATTATGATAGAAAAAATGGTTTTTCTTTACCCAAAAAAAAAAAAGGTTTTTCTTTTTAGGATAAAAAAGATGATCCTTATATGATAAATAAAGAAAGATGTTGAAAGAATTAGGGTTATGATTTTTCCACTCCTCTTTTGTTTTTTTTTTAATACTATTTACTATATCAAAAAAAAGTGTAAGTAAAGAAAAGAGGAGTCAGAAAATAAGTTTCCAAAAATTAATATGATAAAAGGTAGTTTAAAAAATATATAATTCCAATCCAATCCCAAAAAGTGTGTCATCAAACAATGGCTAGGATCTAGTCTAGTCCAAAATATGAAATCCAATCCAATCTTGTTCTAACCGGCTCACCAAACAAGGCCTTAACACACAAAACAATCAAATTATCATGCAAGACAAACAAGAAAAATAAATTAAAATGACAAAACCATATAGATAAATGCAATAGTTTCAATGAGAAAACGTACCACAAGAAGATTTTGAATTTTGAATTTTACGAGAAAATCAGAGGTTACTAGTCTTGAATGAAATGTAATATATGACTGAAACAAAGTTGCCCTCTATGTTATACACAAATTGTTCTACTCGAAAAAGAATCAGTAGCCCAAGACTAGCAAGGGTTAGGAAATTATGTTCACCACCTGGCACCTGCTCGATAGAATGCCCCAACGAACCTCCGCAGTCTGCTGCCTGTTTTTCTTTTTTTTTCTTTTTTTTAAATTTTATAGCCTAGGAAGGAGGACGTCGTTTCGGCCCAGGTTTTTTCCATTTCCCCAGCCCGACATCCCAAAAAACCCCAGAATTTCTAATTTTCTGTCTAATTGCTCCTCAAGTCCTAAGCCCAAGGTCCCCAACCCCCACCTGCTGCCGTCGTCCGGAAGCTGCTGTGCATCCGGCGCTTTTATCAAATCTCTCCATACAAGTGAGTTTTAAACCCTAATTCCCAATTGATGGTGATTTATGATGTTTTTAATTTAATTGAAATTGAAATTTATGGTTACTCTCTTTATAGATCACGCATATTCATTATGTATTTTATAATTGCACGAAAAAAAAAGATATACAGGAATGAGGGTGGATTGTTTGAGAGAAGAAAATTGTGGATCATATTTTAGTTTTCGACAGACCAAAAGGAGCTACAACGCTAGAGAGAGATGTGGAGGCGCGTAGCTTCAGTTTCTCATCTGTTTTCTCACTCGAAATCCACCAAATTTAACCAGGTATACGATTGCACATTCGATAAGCTTTTATTCAATCAACAATTAGGATTTGTTTCCAGATAGAGTGATAATTGATTACTGACCGCAGGGAGCAAGCACGTTCAAGATTTGGGAAACATTTACCTCAGAATCAGAGATACCAACTCCGGTACGGATGAATTCCATTATTATGAGTCATGGGTTGGGGTTTGAAACAGTTTTGGAGACTATATATTTATACACAAATGATGAATTGTTTAATGAGATCTTAATCTATCAAAAAGAGATGCCATTTTAATTAATCATATTGACTAAATCATGTTGTTTGGAACTTTGGATGCAGTCGAAAGGTTCTCCATTCATAACTTTTGTTTTAGGTAAGGTTATGGCATTGTTTATATGTGTTATGTTGCTTTGAAAAGAGCCAAAGAGCTTCTAACATGTTGGTGCTCTCAATCTCAGGTGGCCCTGGCAGTGGAAAAGGTACTCAGTGTGCAAAGATAGTTGAGGCGTTTGGGTTCACTCATATAAGTGCAGGAGATTTGTTGAGGAGGGAAATAGCTTCCGGTAGCGCATATGGGTAATAATTGTTCATTATTGTTGTTCATGGTAGTTTCTATATGTGTTTTGTGGTCTTCTTCATTTCCTTGATTTTTGCAACTTCAATTTCAGCTCTGTGATTCTTAGTACAATTAGAGAAGGAAAAATTGTACCCTCTCAAGTGACAGTCCAACTCATTCAAAAGGAGATGGAATCAAGTGACAATTATAAGTTTCTGATTGATGGGTTCCCTCGAAGCGAGGAGAACCGCAGGGCATTTGAACAAACTGTGAGTTTCCTTCTATTCAACTCTGTTTAATCTTTCAGAAAATTCAAGTCTTGTTAGACCTGGCTGCAAGGATCAACTCAGTTTATAGCAAACTCATAAAATAAATAAGTTTATGAAAGAAAACTAAAGATATCATATCATGAATCCAACTGTGATATCTATAGTAGTATTTCATTTTTCAACCAAATTATTCCTCATCTCTGGCTTCACCAAACTGTTGCAGATTGGCACTGAACCAGATGTTGTGCTTTTCTTTGACTGTCCTGAACAAGAGATGGTGAAGCGAGTACTAAATCGTAATCAGGTGCTTATGTATTATAATTTTCTGTAGGGTTGAAATATGTGAACATATTTATCTGAAATTTGATGTTTTATTGCAGGGCCGAGTAGATGATAATATTGACACAATCAAGAAACGCCTTGAAATATTCGATGAATTAAATTGGCCTGTTATCAATTACTACTCACAGAGGGGAAAACTCCACAAGGTAAATGGCACATTCAAGGTTTGAGTGGATCCTGTGTTTAAGTTAGTAGCACTCGATACCTTAGAGTTTCTCATGTTTTTATATGAAGTTTTCTTTGCTGAAAAGCTGATCTCTGTTATTCCCCTTTCATCTTTTTGTTTCAGACATGTATATTTAATTGTTAGTGGTTTTTTTTTTCTTTCAATTCTTGGTGAGCTTATTGCCTTCCATTTTCTTTTGGTCTTACTTACAAATTGTCTGAACAATAAATTGGCAAGTTTATTTGTGCAGATCAATGCAGTGGGAACAGTCGATGAAATATTTGAAAAAGTTCGACCAATTTTTGCTCCATTGAGGTATATTCTGTTATTCTGTATATGCAGTTTGCAGCATTTGTTGTCATTGATAATCCTGGTTCTCTTCTTTATAGTACAGACTTTTATATGAAATGAAAACGCAGAGAACAGCCTAAAAGAATATGATTTTAAGCCACAAGTTAATGTGTGCCCATGCTTAAGGCCAATGAGGCAATAACTTGTTTTTCTTTCTGCAGCAAATGAACGTTTGAGTGAAAAATAGCAGAGCATGTAAGATCATCTGGTTTTCAATTAAAGTACTCTGTCTTCTCTCTTTGGCAAAGATCACTGTGAAGAGTGGAAGTTTGTACCGAAAGAAGCGTCGTGAAGTCTAAAGCAATAAATTATCAGATGGGTTAATTTTTTTTTTTCTACCCTGATTATTGCACTTGATGATGCATGTACCTAGCTTAAGCTGGAAGGAAAACTACGCAGCATAACTGGTTCGTTTCAATATGGAATAGTTTGAATTTATGTTAATATTTTGTGGCATCCACAGAAAAGGCAAAAAAGAAATTTATCATTTCTTTATATTGAATTCAAGATTTGCAATTGGGCTTTTTTGGTTAGGTTTGGGCCTTCGTCTACAGAGTTTCTCCTCATGTGAACTTTGTTCTTTCGGCCCCCTCACATTACTTTCCCATAGAGGACTTGAACTAGGCCAATTTGAAACCAAAGTGTTGCAACAAGAAGCCAATTTTTTTTATGGATTAAAACCCAAACCCAAGTTTTAAAATCTTCTGACCAAGAACTGATGAAGAACTTAACTAGCTACAAAATACTTCCTTTTAATATTTCTGGTCAACTTCAAGAGGACCATGATCTACCTGATTTTCCCAAGAGCGTGGGCCAGGCTTATCAACGTTAAAAAGGCAAGGCTCCTCCATTTTAGTATTATTAAGTTATAATAATGGTATCTTTGTTGAATTAATGCATGAAATTATATTATTTCGAAACCCAGAGGGTAAGTAATGCAAAATCAACAGTCTTATTCAATCAATATTACATCATAGTAATTTGTTGTAGGTACGTAGTGAAAATCATATTGGCCAACTTAATACATCCAACCAAGCACATCGATTGGTTGTTCTTTCCATGGCCTTTTATGCTTTTCGCATATAATTATTGTTGTATTTTACTAATTGTTGTCGTACCAGAACTGTTTCTGAAGATAGTCAACCACATTGTCGTCCACTTGGAAGGCCTTGGCTAGAACATCAGGGTTGATGGGAGGCTGGGAGCCAAACACTGCTTTGGCTATGGTGATCACTCCTGGGTTCTGGCTGCTAAGCCCAGCGAAGGCTACAGCGTTGACTTTTCCCACATTGAGTTGGAAGTGAATGAGGCCAATTGGGAACACAAACACATCTCCCTTGTTCAACACTTTAGTGAATAGGCGATTGCCATCACCGTTGGATGTGACGAAACCAACATAGAGTGTTCCTTCCAAGACCACAAGGATTTCGGTGGCACGAGGGTGAGTGTGAGGAGGGTTTAGGCCATTTGGTGCAAAGTCTATGCGAGCCAAGGATATGCCGAGAGTGTTCAATCCTAGTAGGTTGTCCACATTCACGGCTGTCACATTTGAACCAAGCGGATTTTGTGTGTTTCTTGGATTTTGGAGCCCAGAGAAGAAGAAATCATTTGCATTGGCAAGCTTTGGGTCCTTGCAGAACTTCCCATTCACAAACACTGCGCCTGCACCGAAATATCCACCTAAGTGAAACGGAACCCACATGATATATTTGAGATATGATCAGAAAGATGGTCAGTATATATAGTACAAATAGCACATACATGTGTAAGGGACAATACATATATATATGTAAAATTATGTACTAATAGATTGTTCATGCATAAGAAGCCATGCAAATGCATATAGTTAACAGAAAAACAATCTTCATAACATTCCTAGTGCCTTAGGAAGAAAATAATCCATGTGGAAATAATTGCAGGGCAGAATATAATGAATATAATTAAAGCATACCAGCAGATTTGGTGTCATTAAGTGCTACACAGAAGTCCTGAAGAGAACTGGGGTCAGAGGCTGAGACGAGGAAGGTTGCAGATGCCAATATGGCAAGAGTGCTTATGAGGAAATGAACACCTTTCATTGCAGTTAGCTTAATTAGAGCTAGGTTGCCTCAAAACTTTCTTTTACTGTTTTTTCTTTGTGTGTAGAGAGTTTTGGTTTGAGGGTGTTGGATGAAAATCCTTCATGGGTTAGAAGCCTATTTATAGACTGGAGAGAATGAACTGGTCATGTACTCTTGGATATGATTTTCCACGTCGAAGCAGGTGAGGATTTGAATATATAGTATTTAGAACCAAGTCAAGACTCGTTGTTTGATTAAATCTCACCTTTAAGTATAACTAGAAGGTATATATTGACCAAAATTTGAATATTGTAGTATTTATAGGCAAGTCAAGACTTGTTATTTGACAAAATCTCACCATTAGTTATTAAGGTTGTTTAATTATAAGACAAGGTCAGGTGAGGAAGAATATATTCATATAATTATGATGATGAAAGACCAGGTATTCAGAGTTGTACCAAAAAGAAAGAGTAGTTAGGAGATAATTATATAGTTTTTTAGATTAGGTGGTATTTAACCAATGGAAATGTTCAATGCTTATGCTATATATGGATTCATTCTACAAAGAGAATGAAATTCATTTCCTCATTAACATTGATGGTGACAATTTGCCTCGATATAAAATTTTACAGTCAGTCGACCAATTAACGTTGAGTGCATGACTTTTTCTTCTTTTTCATTTTTTCACCTAGCTTCTAGCTGGTTTGAAAGTGGTCTTGCTAAAATGGATTCTGGTTTTTGGTTTAAAGCTTGCTCAGGATAGAGGTATTCGTAATATGTTGGTTGAAATGGATTCTGCAGTGGCTATTAAGTTGATGCAGAATTCTACTGTTCTTGGTTCACATCCTATGGTGTCTCTGGTTTCAAGCTGCTGGGAGCTTATGGGAAAGTTTGATACCTGTGCTCTTCAGCATGTTTATAGAGAAAGAAATGTGGTTGCTGATTGTATTGCTCAGTGGAGCTACAATCTGAACCTAGGTGTTTGTTTTCTTGATATGGCTCCGAGTTGGATTGGCTCTAGCCTTGTTGATGATTTGCTAGGAGTCACTAGGACTCGGTTGGTCTGTAGTGAGTAGTTGCTCTGTGTTTCTTGGGGTGTGTGTCTGTAGTGAGTAGTTGCTCTGTGTTTCTTGGGGTTTTACACACACCCCCCACACCCCCCTCCCCCGAAGTTCATAAAAATAAAAATGGTCTTGCTCAGCGGCGGAGCCAAAAAATTCATCAAGGAGGGTCAACCTCAAAAATTAAAATCATCGCATAACAAGATAAATTTATATAATAAAACAAAGTCTTTAGTAATAACTCATAAATCATTCCAATACATTCACAATCGTCCTCGACGAGTTTTCTTCACTTGAAATCTTTTCATAATTACTTCATTATCAATAATATCAAATGTATCTTTCTCAATATATATGATCAAGCTGTCATTCATCCATATATCTCCCATTCGGTTGCGCAGATCACTTTTCAATATATTCATAGCAGAAAATGCTCTTTCCACAGAGGCAGTCGCAACTGGTAGGATTAGTGCCAGTGTCACGAGCAAGTAAACCAATGGGTATACCCTATCTTTTTTTGTCCCAGCCAATTTTTCTCCAAGATCACTAATTCCTTTCAATCCTGAAAACACACTACTAGATTTCATATCAAATATGTAAGTCTCAAGTTCATCCTCAAGTGCTAAGATATCATTCTCTGAGAAGTCCTTCGGATAAAATTGAGCAAGGCGAATCAATTTTTGTTTGTTGAAAGCAGAGAATGAATCAAGTGGACTTAAACATGCCATACAAAGAACCAACTTAGTATTAGTCTCTATAAAACGACTATTTAATTCTTGGAGTTGCATATCTATGACATCATAAAATAAATCGAACTTGATAGTAATGCAAATTTGTGAGTTTTGGAGCTCTGCGTCGTGACCGGCCTAAAGGTAGATAAATATCATCCATGTTAGGAACATCAATATCATATTTTTCACAAAAAAACAACAATTTGATTGAGTAAAGAATCTCATCCACTATCTCTCATCTCTTGTAATTGTTGCTTACTGAGTGTAACCAAGTTCAGATGATAAAGAAATCATATAAATATTATTGTTCTTGATTTGAGATAATAAATAAATAACTAATTAACTTACCACAAATACAATGAACTATAAAAATATAAAAAGTACACCAAAAAAAATTACACTATTAGGGTTAAAGACTTACTGGATTAGTCGTCACAATTCAGTGAAACAAAGTTGAATTCTTGTTGTAGAGTTGGAGAGAAAAAAAAGAATTGAATGATTGATGCAAACGAAGACTTGAAATAGAATTGGTTTAATTCACGCAATGCAAAGTTGAAATAGAATAGGGTTAATTTAAGTTGTGCAAAAGGTTGTCTCCTTTAGCTTTTAGGTTAGTAGTTCTTTAATTAAGAAGTTATTAAAAAAAGGTAAAGAGAAGAAAAAAGGAAAGCTGATGAGATTGAGAAGGGTCATATATTAATAATAATTTATATACAAAGGGTAAATAATATTGAATGGAGGGTTAATTAAGGAATTTCAGGAGGGTCAGCTGACCCTTGTGGGCCTGCATTGGCTCCGCCCCTGGTCTTGCTCAAAGCAGCCGCTGCTCTTGATTATTTTCCCGTTTGGGGTTAGCTGGTGGTGTTTTTTTTTTCTTTTTCATATTGTGTTTTCTTTTTGGTCCTAAAACACAGATGTTATTCAGATAATTGGCAGACACATCTGAATTCAATCTGATGCTGCTTAACTTCAAATGATGTTTACCAACATGACTGAGTAGCTTTTAAACAGTCCCTCCAGTAATATTTCAAACTGACAAATGTGTCATTTAATTTTTATGAAAATCAGTAAGTCGAATATATATATATATATATATTTTTTAATAACCCTAGTTGCTATGGTTGTAAATTATAGAATTTTCGAAAGAAAGTAGAGAGAAAGATGAGAAGGGAGAAGAAAATGTGAAACATGGAGATTATGAGAAGATGAAAAAAAGAAAAAGAACGTGGTCTGAAATCCACCACAATCTTTCCGGTTCGGCCCGGTCCCTTTTTTCACTACAACATACTGGAATTGGAATCGAAGAAGGCAGAGAAAGAGGAAAGAGAAGATGATTGTGTGTGTGGGTCAATGGGTCTCAGTCAGGTGAATTTGTATTTATTGGATGGTACACCAGCCACGTGGTGTACCCGGAACATATAAAAATTTCTCCTACATGTAACCTTTTAAAATCGATCCAACGGTTGAATTTCATGTCCGCACTAATTGCACGCAAACAGCTGTCCCCGAGAGAGAAATTTCTACGTGATTTGCCCTAGAGCATGGACCAAACTTATCAATGTTAAAATGGCAAGGCTCCTCCATTTTAGTATTATTAAGCTGTCATAATATCTTTGTTGAATTAATGCATAATGTTATTTCAAAACTACAGTATGAAATTATATTATTTTAAAACCCAGAGGGTAAGTAATGCAAAACCAACAGTCTTATTCAATTAATATTACATCATAGTAATTTATTGTAGGTATACGTAGTTAAAAACATATTGGCCAACTTAATACATCCAACCAAGCACATCGATTGGTCGTTCTTTCCTTGACCTTTTATGCTTTTCGCATATAATTATTGTTGTATTTTACTAATTGTTGTCGTACCAGAACTGTTTCTGAAGATTGTCAACCACATTGTCGTCCACTTGGAAGGCCTTGGCTAGAACATCAGGGTTGATGGAAGGCTGGGAGCCAAACACTGCTTTGGCTATGGTGATCACTCCTGGGTTCTGGCTGCTAAGCCCAGCGAAGGCTACAGCGTTGACGTGTCCCACATTGAGTTGGAAGTGAATGAGGCCAATTGGGAACACAAACACATCTCCCTTGTTCAACACTTTGGTGAATAGGCGATTGCCATCACCGTTGGATGTGACGAAACCAACATAGAGTGTTCCTTCCAAGACCACAAGGATTTCGGTGGCACGAGGGTGAGTGTGAGGAGGGTTTAGGCCATTTGGTGCAAAGTCTATGCGAGCCAAGGATATGCCGAGAGTGTTCAATCCTAGTAGGTTGTCCACATTCACGGCTGTCACATTTGAACCAAGCGGATTTTGTGTGTTTCTTGGATTTTGGAGCCCAGAGAAGAAGAAATCATTTGCATTGGCGAGCTTTGGGTCCTTGCAGAACTTCCCATTCACAAACACTGCTTCTACACCCAAAAAAAAAAGTTATATTAAACTTTAGTGTTAGAGCTATTCGGAGGTAAAATCCACGTACGTAAGTGGAAACCACTTGATATATATATATTAGAGAGATGATCACTAAGATGGCCAGTAAATATAGTACAAATAGCATTATTCAAATGTAATTAAAATTACGCACTAATAAATTTTTCATGCATGAGAAGCTACAGTGAACAGAAAAACAATATTCATAAACCTAATGTCTAATGAAAATAATTCATGTGGAAATAATTGCGGGCCCAGAATATAAATAATTAACACAAGTATATATTAATGCATACCAGCAGATTTGGTGTCATTCAGTGCTACACAGAAGTCCTGAAGAGGACTGGGGTCAGAGGCAGAGACAAGGAAGGTTGCAGATGCCAATATGGCAAGAGTGCTTATGAGGAAATAAACACCTTTCATTGCAGTTGGCTTAATTAGAGCTAGGTTGCCTCAACTAGGTAATAAAGATTTGGTTTGAGGGTGTGGGATGAAAATCCTTCATGGGTTAGAAGCCTATTTATAGACTGGAGAGAATGAACTGGTCTTGTACTCTTGGATATGATTTTCCACGTCGAAGCAGGTAAGGATTTGAATATATAGTATTTAGAACCAAGTCAAGACTCGTTGTTTGATTAAATCTCACCTTTAAGTATAACTAGAAGGTATATATTGACCAAAATTTTATATTTTAGGGTTTGAATTTTTTTACTTCAAATTAATTGCTTCTTCTTCTTTTTCTTCTACTTTAGGTGGTATTTAACATTGATGGTGACAATGGAAATGTTCAATACTTATGCTATATATGGAATGGATTCATTCTGCCAAAGAGAATGAATTATGAAACTCATTCTCCCATTAACATTGATGGTGACAATTTGCCTCAATATAAAATTTTACAGTCCTTCCCCAAATTGCTTCTGTCATTTCCACCTGCACCCTAGAAATTTGAGTGCACGACTTTTTCTTCTTTTTCATTTTTCACCTTCTAGCTGGTTTGAAACTGGTCTTGCTCTCTGTTCTCCCATTTGGGGTTAGCTGCTGGTGTTTCTTTTTTTTTCTTTTTTTTGTTTTGTTTTTTGTTTTGTGTTTGCTCTTATTTTGGTCCTAAAACACAGTTGTTATTCAGATAGTTGGCAGGCACACCTCAATTCAATCCGACTGGACTGATGGTGCTTTAACTTCAAATGATGTTCACCAATTTGACTGAGTCCCTTTGCAAGTAATATTTCTTGAATTGGTTGGGAACCTTTTCCGCGGTCGAGACAAATCGGTCATTCATTTTTTGTGGAAATCAGTAACTCTTGTTAACTTTTTTTTTTCATAAACCTAGAATTTTCAAAGACAGAAAGTAGAGAGAGAAAGTAGAGAGAGATAATAAAACTAGAATTTTCAAAGACAGAAAGTAGAGAGAGATAAGAAGGGAAAAGAAAATGTGAAACAGAGATGGAGAATACGAGGGACGATGAAAACAAGTAAAAGAAAACGTGGTCTGAATCCTTCCCTCTTTGTATTTCCGCCAAAATCCTTCCCTCTTTGTATTTCATTCAAAATAACTTCCTACCCATTTTAACTAAGAATTAGCAACCAAAAAAGAGAGTAGTGTTTCTGGAAATGCTCAAGCTTAGATTTACACTTCTAGCGATAAATTTTCCTTTGGTCAATAGTGAATAATTCATTAAACAGCCCAAAGGCAGCAAAGGTAATACAAGCTAAGAAACATAAAGGGATACATGATTGGATAATATAGTTGAAATCAAAATAAAATCCGGAATCGGTAACCATCAACACAAAGTAAACATGACATAAAAATTACATAACTACAAGAAGAGATTAGGATGCTGAGGTTGGTCGAGATCATATAGCTCCAGAAAATGGCTCCTAGAATCAGGCTTACTGCAGAAATTATATCCAACTTCACTAACTCTACCCAAGTTTTCCAAGTCTCCTAGATCTTCATATATGTTGCTTGTGTTGAAATGAGGTGTACCATTGCCAAAATGCTCGAGATTATTAAGTTCCTGCGGGATAATATGCACATATTAATACACTTAGGGAAGCCATATACTTGTATTAACAGATACAGATGCATGTAAGAAAAATTAAAATGTAATAACAGTATGGAAATTACACCATCTAGTTTAAAACTCATGCTTCAAGCAATGACATTCTGTAGTTGAGAACTGTCAGTCAGATATTACTATAAGCAGTAACATATCATTGCTCATTGGAAAAACAAGAGAGCATGATCAAGAAACACTACTACAAAAATGGAAAAAGACGACCAGAAAAAGACGACGGCATAACATAAAACCGTCGTTGTATTTAAATCGACGACGGTATAAAAAAAAAACCGTCGTGGATAAGTGATTTACTGTTCAATATTTTTAAAAGACGACGCATACAAATAAAAAACCGTCGTTTTTAAAAAAGGATTTCTTCAGAGTTAAAATCTGACCAAAAAACAACGACAGCAGGTATGAAAATAAAGACGACAGTTCACCAAAAAACCTGCCGTGTTAACTCCTAACTAAACACGACCAACTGTTCTTAATCCGCGTCGTATAATATAATGGAATCCACGTCTGTATACTACGACGGTGCATTCTCTGTAAACCGCCGACTTATTATTTTGGAGTATACTACCACGGTACCTACAACACTACTGTCGTTTTTATTTACCACGTCTAAAGTTCAAATTACCGTCGTATATTTTCAATTTATACGTCTGCCCTCTCTGTAAACCGCCGTCTTATGTTTATAGCTTTTTAAAATTAATTAATTTTTCTTTTATTTTGGTAATATCTTTCTTAACACAAAACAAAATTTAATTCTCAATCCTCAACAACATTTTCATCTTAAAAGGCAAATCTCTTCGTGTTAAATATTTACACAATATATGTACACAAATTTGGCAAATACATCGTGGCAAATATATGTTCAACTGTTTCTTCCTCTCATATGCAAGCTGGGCCCTCTCCTTCCTCTTGTTCTCAAGCTCCTGCACAGCCTCGATTCCTGAAAATCAAAATCAAAATCAAAATCAAAATCAACAAAGTGTGAACCCTCACTCCTCGATTCCTGGTTACATTGTAGTCCCCTTTTCCACAGTGATCAACTTCAAAACTCCTGTGTAGCAAGGTGGAACCAGCCTTAGAACCTGTTGTGGGTTGTGCCTTTGGGGTGAAGCTGGGAGTGGGCTTGAGGTTCAGAATGAATAGACACCACCTACTCATTCTGAACCTCAAGCCCACTCCCAGCTACAGCCACCACCTGAGTCCGTCTCTGCGAGCATCAGGAACACCCATGCAGGTTCTCAAGCTGGTTTCACCCTTGCTACACAGGAGGATGTAGCAAACCCATGCTTGGTCTTGTGAGGAATCATTCTGCAACCCTAATTGAAAACTGAGAGTTAAAAAACGCGTGAAAAAATCATATTTAAACAAATTATCGAAGTACAACGTCGGTTCTAATATACATAGCGACGTCATATTTTAATAATCAACGTCAGTTTAGATAAACAAGCGCCGTCATAACTACATCGGAAATCCAAAAGTCATTTGGCGCGTATTAAAAATAGAACGACGTCGTTTTCAGAACCCCAAAGTAACCACGTCGGTTTCTTAAAATACACAGTCGTTGGATTTCAAAGTACAACGTCCGTTAAAATAAAAAAAGCGCCGTCATAATTGCATCGGAAATCCAAAAGTCATTTGGGGCGTATTAAAAAGAGAACGACGTCGTTTTCAGAACCCCAAAGTAACCACGTCGGTTTATTAAAATACACAGTCGTTCAATTTATAAGTACAACGTCTGTTCATAGGAACAAAGCGCCGTCATAACCCCATCGGAATTCCAAAAGTCCTTCGGCAGTTGTGATAACCACGTCAGTTATGAATTATATACCGTCGTTATAACTAAATAATACGGCGGTTTTTTAATAAAAACGTCGTTGTATTGAACTCTGGGAAAATATATAAACTTTTCGTCACCTGACCTAACATTCTACGGTTTTCTCTTCCCGATAAAGTATCGTAGTTTCCCTCTCATTTCCCAAAAGCAGCCAAAGGTTTTGGGAAATCACCATTTTCGTCTGAATCTTCGTCTTCATCTCCAAATCACCATTTTCGTCTTCGTCTTCGTCGGAAGGAAACTTTTCTTTGCACGCCAAAGGTTTTTTCTCACTCTCTTCCCTTTTTTTACATTTCATTTGCATGCCGTAGTTGTCTGGAAACAAGATTCTGTCAAATTGAAGAAATCTTACACTGGTTTTGATTAAATACATAAGTAGATACTCTCACGACGCCAAAAGACGACAGTTCTGTCTTGTTTTCGACGATAGAATGGACACACCACGACGGCCGTAATGCAAACTGCACGATGGTGGCTAAAAACCGTCATGGTGTGATAATTAATACGTCGTAAACAAGATAAAACCGTCGTCTAGTGAGAGAAGAACAATCGTTTTGTAAATTGTAAACCACGTCGGTTATTATTACTAACCGACGTAGTTATACACATTTACGTCATGAAATATATAAAACCGTCGTCTTATTTCCATTTATGGTCTAAGAGACTGTTTAATAGGACGTCACTTTTTTAGTATTACCATCGTTGTTCTGTATTATTACGTCGTTTAGTTTTATTAACCGACGTTGTTTTCCTTGCAGATAATCAAAAATGGTTTCGAAATCTCAAAACAAGGAAGCTGCAGCGTCAAAGGCCAAAGCAGGTTCAATGGCACAAGGGGATGAACCCAAAACAGGTTCAGTGGAAGTTGAAAAATCAACTCAAAGCAAACCCTCGAAGAGGATGAGATTTTCCTCAACCTCAGAGAAAGACTCGAGCACAGCCACATTTGTTGAGGACACAAAATCTGGCCGCGGTATCAGCATAATGAGCCGTGTTGTGAAGAGGAAAATTGAGAAGGTTAAGCCTGTGGTTGAGTTCAATAAAGATGGCAAACCACATGGCAAGGCTGCTGTTGAGATGCAGTCTTACATTGGTGTTTTGGCACGCACCAGAGTCCCTCTTGTGGACAAGAAATGGAAACAATTACCCAAGGACGTGAAGGAGCAGATTTGGGAAGCTGTTCAAATGTCCTATGTTATTGGGGATAGTTACAAGAACTTGGTCTTGTCGTCTGCCGCCAAAAAATGGAAGGATTTCAAGTATAACGTAACTAAGCAATATATCCTTCCATTCGCACATGACAAGGAGAAATTAAAAGAAATCCCATTGCTTTATAAGTTCATAGAGAAGTCGCAATGGGATGCCTTCGTAGCTTCAAGGTTAACCCCAGATTTTGAGGCTAAGCATGCTGAGCAAAAGGAGAGGAGGGAGAAATTGGAGTACAACCATAGGTTGTCTAGAAAAGGGTATGTTGGTTTGGCGGACCAATTGGTAGAAACCATGCCCGAAGTTCAAGAAATCGATCGAGCTGTTCTATGGAAGAAAGCAAGAGAAGATAAAACAGGAAACATCCCTGATCCAAAGACTGCAGAGAAGGCAAAAATAATCGTAAGTCTCACTAACTCTGTCCTAAATTTGAAAAACAGAGTGTTTTGTTTTGGTATAGACGTCGTTTATCTTTAAATAAGAGACGTTATAAAATGAACACCACGACGGGCTTAATTTACGGACGTTTAAAAATGAATAGGACGTCGGTTTTTGAATAAAGTAGACGTCTAGATAGAATTAATACGACGGATTAAATTATTCTATAAACTGAATTTTTGTTTTAAGTTTAATCACGCACACACTCTCCCTCTCTCTGCCTATTTCACTGAAATTTGTGGTGCACAATTTCTGGAAAAGAATGCATATTTCTATCGAGTTTTTTCACTACTTCATTAAAACTTACGACGGTTTTATCTTATCTAGACGTTATAATGCTTATACAACGACGGTAAATTTTTGCAGCCATATGGAATTGGACATCTACGTCTGTTTGTTTAATAATCCGTCGTCTTACTTTGAATACTACGACGGTCTTTGATTTATGTTTTAATCTGTTTTATTCTGAATATACGACGTATTTTTATATACCGACGTTGTAAGTTATAAACAACGACGGTATTTAACTACAGACGTTTTAAATTAATACCACGTCAGTCATTTAAGTAAAACCGTCGTTGTTTATTATTTACAACGTCGGTATATTTATCTGTGTTACACCCTTCTCAGTTTCTAACAATCTCTCTTTCTCTCTTTTAGGATGATTTGCAAAAGCAAGTCTCCGAAGGCACTTTGACTGTCTCCGGGACTAATGATATCTTGACTCTGGCTTTGGGAACCCCCGAGCATGGTGGGAGAGTCAGAGGAGCTGGTGCTGGCGTTACCCCAACTCAGTTCTTCAATTTGCCGAAACAGCAGAGACTGAAATTTGGTGACAAATTGAAGGAAAGTGTGAGGGAGGCAGTCAGAGAAGAGACCTTGAGGATTGAGGCGAAGTCAAGGGAAACTATAATGGAAGCAGTCAGAGCAGAGAGGGAGGCTATGTTGGCATATATCCGTCAACTAGTTCCTAATTTTGATCCCAGCCAGATGCTCCAAACCCCAATTTCTCCAATTCCTCCAATTATTTTACCCCCTCAAGGTCAAAGCCCAAAAAATCCAATGTCTGATAAGGCAAGCTACTCTGGGGCCACTAATATCAGACCCCTAGCTTTGGAATTAGAAGATCTGAAGCCTGAAGCTGATACTGCAAGAAAAGAGAAAGAGGACAAGGTAAAATCTCTGCTATTTTCTATTTCTGCTTTTTAAATTTTTAATAGACGTCGCTCCGTTCAATAGCCGATGTTAAAATTTAAAATAACGACGGTATATACGTCTGTTTCTTACTAGACACGTTGTGTTTAGTGAAATACCACGACGCTTTTACTTTTCTATAGTATAGCGACGTTATAAATTGAACACAACGACGGTTATCTATTTACCGACGTTTATAACCTTTCCTACGTCAGTATTTACTAGAAACCGTCGTTTATATTATATACCACGTCGGTTTTTTGAGTTTAGTTAGAGTCGTTTATTTTAGTTCACACACAAACTAACTTATATTTATTTATTTATTTCTTGTAACAGGATCTCTCAAAGCTAGACATGCCACCTCCTCTGTTAGCCTTATGCCAACATTTCCAGACCAAGTTGTTGCCTAATGGTAACGAGGCTCTAACAATTCACATGCCCAAGGAAGTGTTTGGCTTTGAGCATGATACCTTCCTCTTCACTGAAGATGTTTTGCAGTTTGGTTCCATGGTTGAGATTGGAACCACAGTGATATCAGTATACATGAGGTAATTCTCCCTAATCCCATTTTGTTTTACATTTTCCTTTCTTTTAAATTAAAATCTCATTTAATTGACTTTCATATATTTAGGTTCCTATTTGACTATTTAAAAATGGCAAATATGGTAAACCTTGTTGGCTTCGTGGACCCTGGGCTAGTGAGCTCTGGAGCTGGATCAATATCAGACCGAATAAAAAACCTGACAAACCGCTTGCAAACAGCAGATGAGAATCAATTTTTCTTGGTCCCTTATAATCCAGGGTTAGTACCATTTAAAGTATTTTCCTGAGCTTCTAATATTTTTCTTTGTAGTACTATTTAACCTATATGAATCATTATGTGCAGGGGTCATTGGGTGATGGTAATTGTGAGACCATTAACGGAGACTGCCTATTACATGAATTCACTGCCAAAACGCATGGTTGACGACGACATGAAAAATATACTGAATACGTAAGTTGATTTCTTCTGATTTAAGATTTTTCCTATAAATTATTTAAATAAACGACTATTTTTAATAATACCGACGTTATAATTAAAATATAACGACGGTAAGTTATTACCGACGTGTTAATTTAATTACCACGTCAGTATTTTCTTTAAAACGTCGTTTTAATTTAACTACCACGTCGTTTGGGTTTTATTTAAGAACGTTTAATTTTTTCTGCTCAATTTTTTGTTATACGACGTTTTACTCTTACCGACGTTATAACGTTACACAACGACGGTTAGTTTTTGTTGGCACTAAAACTTGAACAGATAGGGATGAGTGCAACTTACAAGAGGTGTGGACGATCTATGAGATCGATTGAGTGATAGATGGAGATTCTTCCTGTCTTCGGATGCTGATCCTGAATAGAAGGAAGCTAAGACTCGTGAGGTCTATGGAACCGGTGTGGAACCAGCCTAAGACCCTCCGATGCCAATGTAAGATTGTTTTCTAAGAGCTTTTGCTGTTGACAATATAATAGTATAAAAGTCAAGCTAAAAAGTCTTACCCCTGTATTGTAGTAAAGGGGGCTATTTATAAAGGGAGTTTTGGATGCTCTTAGTACTCACTTTCGATGTGGGACTCGTGGGAGGGCCCTATGAGGTTGACACGAGTCCTTAGATATTTCGGGCGGGTGCTTCGAGGTTGATTCTGTAGAATCGGTAGGGGGTACCGATTGTATACTGTGTTGGGCCTGTAGCGGCTGTGTGCTGCTTTGAGACAGTGCCATCGGTAGCAGATGCCGATTGTTCGAGGCCTTGGGTGCTTGGGTGAGTTTCTAAGATCCACGTGTCGTTGAATGAGTGGAGGGTCAGATATGGTACAAACAGTAGTCCCCCAAGTTGCCGATTGAGAAGCTTCTCGGTTGGGGACTTGAATCTGTCCTCGGCATTCTGATCCGAACACGGTGGTCTAGGTGTTGCCGATGGTGGTATGTAGTCCCCCAAGTGCTCGAGCGAGTGAGTTTGGAAAAGCGACGGCATCAGGTACCGAATGGTTGGAGAGGCCAGTGGAAAGCCATCGATGTGCGCCTACCGTTCGGCACGAAAGGTGATTGAGAAATCATCCAATGTGTGCCTACCGTTCGGCACGAAAGGTGATTGAGAAATCATCCAATGTGTGCCTACCGTTCGGCACAAAAGGTGATTGAGAAATCAGCCAATGTGCGCCTACCGTTCGGCATGAAAGGTGATTGAGAAATCAGCCAATGTGCGCCTACCGTTCGACACGAAAGGTGATTGAGAAATCAGCCAATGTGCGCCTACCATTCGGCACGAAAGGTGATTGAGAAATCAGCCAATGTGCGCCTACCGTTCGGCACGAAAGGTGATTGAGAAATCAGCCAATGTGCGCCTACCGTTCGCTAGTGGAGTTGTGCTCGAAGGTGGCGAGATGTGCCACGTCCAGGAAGTTGAAGCGTCTCTGAGGAGTTGAAGCGTTTCAACTGACAATGTCTGGGCGTCTCCATGCATGCGTGACACGTGTCGGCATGGCTGTGAAGGGTCGCGTCGTTTCGTATCCCGATGCGTCGCTTCATTTCCCGATGCTAGATCGGCTTTATAAACATGAGGAGTGGACGAGGGTTTGAATACTTGGAGTTTTTGAGAGCAAAGAGAGCTTGTGAGAGGCGATTTCCGGCAAGCGTGTGAAGGCTGAGCAGGCGATTTCCGGCGAGCGTGACTAAGGCGGAGGCGATTTCCGGCGAACTTGAACCACCGGGCAAACAAGGTAAGTTGTCATGCTTTTGATTTTGTACGAATCAAAGTGTTGAATTCGATGAATTTCGTTTGAATAAAGCATGAACAAGTATGAACGAGTGTGAACATGGGTGTTTAGGTGGTAGAATAGGAATTTGATTCTAGCATAGCACTTAGTTGTCCTTCGTTTGTGTTTGTAGATGTCAGATACCGAATCCGAGGGTAGGCGTAGTCCGAGGGCATTTGAGGACGACTCGTCCTCGGGGAGGTCGGCCGAGGGGAGTGAGAGAGCCGATTCTGGGAGCTCTTCAGGCTGTGAGATAGTGGAGGGGGCTGGAGTGCGTACCGAAGCTGGAGGCACTTCAACGAGAGTGGCTGAAGGTGGTGAGGCTTCGACTTCGGGTCGTGAGGCCGAAGAGGGTGTTGTGTCTGTTGCTGCCCCAGGGCAGGGGGTGCTGAGGGTTGTTAAGGGTAAGCAACGGATTCCAAAGGCGAAGCCCACGGAACCTTTGTTCGGAGTAGATGAGTTAGAGCCGAACACACTGACCGAGGCAGAGCTAGCGAGGATTCGGGCTGAGTTTAATATTCCGGAATCGGTAGGGATGCGAATTCCGGGGCCCTTAGAGTCGCTCAGTGATAATGACAAGGGCGTAGTCTTCTTCACCGACGTGTTTAAGCATGGGCTTCGGCTACCGCTGAGACATTCGGTGCAGAAGATTTTGGCTGCGATCGAGTACGCACCAGGGCAGTACAATCCAAACTTTTGGATTACGTTGCTTGGGACGATCACAGCGTTCAGCCTGGCTGGCGAGGGGGAGCCGAGCTACGAACAGTTTGCCCAACTGTATAGTGTGACGAGGGCTAAGAGTGCTGATAATGGGGGGTGGGTGCAGTCCAACTGTCTATCGGCAGGGCAGCGTGGACACTTTGTGGTTGGGGTGCCGAGCTCCCAGAAGACGTGGCGTAAGCGTCGAGTAATTGTGTTCGGTGACTGGGAATCGGCACCAGGAGTAATCGTCGAGAGGCGAATCCCAACGACCTTCCAAACAGTCGGTAGGATAGGACCTGCTGTTCGGCAGGGGTGTTTGTTGTTGTTGTTGTTGTTTTTTTTTTTTTTTTTGTTGACTGACCGTTTGCATTCTGGTTGCAGTGTCCTTGAAACGGCCGGCCGCACCGATCCGAGAGGTAGAGGCGATAGAGCGGGTGCGAGTAAAGATTGCCGAAGAAGACCGTTTTTTTAAGGAGCTGCTCTACTTCCGGAATCTATTCAAGGCAGGTCTGATCGGTAGGGCTGAACACGATCGGAGGGTGAAGGAGGAAGAGGAAGAAGAAGCAAGGCAGAGTAAGAGATGCCGTTCGGCAGGTGTAACTTGTCTTTTTTCTTAACTACCGTTTCCTTACTGACTTTGGTTTATTGCAGTGGCAGGTGGGCGCTCGATGAGTGAGGCGACAAGGAGGCGGTTGGAGGGGCAGGGGGCGCCGAAGCAGAAGAAGGGTCAGTCCCCCAGGCCGAAGAAGAAGACGGCAGCGGCGGCGGATGACCAGACGGTGGCTGATTGTCGCCGGGAGAAGAAGGCGGCCGAAGCAGAAGCCATTCGGGAGGTCCATCTCCAGGTGACGGGCAAAAGAATGATCGAGGGTGCTCT
The DNA here is from genome assembly GCA_020521455.1 of Prunus kanzakura. Lineage (NCBI taxonomy): Eukaryota > Viridiplantae > Streptophyta > Magnoliopsida > Rosales > Rosaceae > Prunus > Prunus kanzakura. The sequence goes on from BPUM01001031.1 coordinate 42,086, forward strand.
CGATGCAACGCCGTTGCCGAAACGGCCTAGGGGTCCGACTGAGGGGACGTCGGTGCTGATCCCTGACAATGAGGAGGAGGGAGAGGAGGGGCCGGTCAACATAGCCTGCCCTCGGAATGCGGTGCCGTTCATCAATTGTATGATTGATGGCGCGTAGATGGAGCTTTCAGAGTTGGAGCAACTGTCGACGAAGACGTTGCGTGAACAAACTGGCCGGGCCTTCCGACTCCAAGCAGCGGTAAGTGGAAATGTGAATTTGTGTCATAGTGTTTGTGGGTTCGGCACGTACTAAATTTTGAATGTGCGCAGGCTGATATGGAGATGTGGCTCTGCGCCAAGCGGGCTGTGAACGCTGCCGAACGGTACCAGAAGAAGTTTGACGAGGGCCGGTCGAAGATCGCTGATGCCGGAAAGATGCTGTAGGAGGCCGATCGGCGTGCCGAGGAAAATGCGGCCAAGATTGCTGAGCTGGCGTCTAAGCTTGCGGCGGCCGAGTTGGAGGTAGTGGCTGCTCAGGAGGCCAAGGCAGCAGTGGAGGTGGCTATGGATGCGGCCGAGCGGTCGCATATGAAGGAGGTAGAGGATGCGAAGGCGAAGGCCTTTGCTGACTACTGTTCCACGGAGGAGTTCACGCTGATGCTGGACAAAGAGGTCATGGAGCAGTGTGATGACCTACTGTACCGATTCAAGCGGTACAACGCAGATAAGAAGCTGAACATGAACTTCCTCTGGGATCCGCTGCCATTGCCGGAAGGGGTGACCGAAGAGATGGTGGAGGCGTACAAGGGTGAGGATGCCGAGCCCGAGGAAGCCGATGATACCGAGTCTAGCAGTGAGGAGGACGATAGTCATCCTGCACCGAATGTGGTGGCCTCGACCAGTGCCGAGCCTATTGCTGCCGATCCCGAGCCTGCTGGTGTGGCCGCTGATGCCGAACCTTCTGCCCCTTAGACTAGAATTTTTATTGTCATTTTTGGGAGATGTATAAACAATTTTTTTGAAATATGCCGAACGGCATGTTGTTGATACAGTTTGCCCTTCGTGGCAAGTTTATATATGTTAATTTTTGCTTTGGTTTTATTTGTTTATCTCCGTTATTCTGTATGTGTGCATGCCGTATGTAGAATATTCTTGATATAATATTGCTGTATGGTGATGCCGTATGTATAGAATAGGGAGTGTATTGAAAATAAACCGGTTACAAATATAACGACCGAAGATGACAACCGAAGGCTCGATCACTTGTACAAAGGTGATGACCGAAGGTGAAGACCGAAGGTACGATCACTCGTACGAAGGTGATGACCGAAGGTGCGATTACTTGTAATAGTATTTGAGATGCTCTATGTTCCAAGGGTGGCCGAGAGTTTGACCATCGGTACCGCGCAATCGGTAAGTTCCGGGTCGGCAGACGGTAACGACCTCGTAAGGGCCTTCCCAAGAAGGGCCAAGGGTGCCTTCGTTGGGGTTCTTGGTAGCGAGAGAGATCTTGCGTAAGACCCAGTCCCCCACTTTGAGCGATCGGCGTCTGACGCGCAAGTCGTAGTAGCGAGAGGTCCGTTGTTTGTAGGCAGCGTTCCGAAGCTGAGCCTGGGAACGGTGTTCATCAATGAGGTCCAGGTTGAGCGTGAGCAAGGTTTCGTTTCGCTCTGGCATGTAAGATGCCGTTCGGCACGAGGGTGCATTGATCTCGACTGGGACAACAGCTTCGGTACCGAAAGCAAGGGAAAAGGGGGTTTCGCCAGTCGACCGTCGGTAGGAGGTGTTGACGGCCCATAACGCTTCTGGGAGTAAATCGGGCCAGGCTCCCTTTGCTGCCCCGAGTTTCTTCTTTAGTGTCTTCTTGATGATCTTGTTGATGGCTTCAACTTGGCCGTTCGATTGTGGATGTGCTGGAGATGCGAAGAACAAGTTGATGCCGAATCGGTGGCAGAGGTGCCGGAACTGGGAGGAGTCGAACTGTTTTCCGTTGTCGGTGATGATTGCGTTCGGGAGACCGAATCGACAAATGATGTTCTTCCAAACGAAATGCTCAACTCTCGCTGCAGTGATGGTTGCCAAGGCTTCGGCTTCGGTCTATTTTGTAAAATAGTCGACAGCGACAATGGCGTACTTGAGCTGTTCCGTTGCTTGGGGCATGGGGCCGATGAGATCTAAACCCCATTGAGCGAAGGGCCATGGGCTGACAATCGGAGTAAGTGGTTCGGCAGGTAGTTTTGGAACAGAGCCGAAACGTTGGCATTGGTCACACTTCAGGACGAGTGTGGTGGCATCAGCATGGAGAGTCGGCCAATAGTACCCCTGCCGAATGGTCTTGAAGGCCAAAGATCGAGCGCCAGAATGGTCTCCGCAAGCTCCTTCGTGAATCTCTCGTAAGACGTAGTTTCCCTGCTGCGGGGTCATGCACCGAAGCAATGGCAAGGAATGGCCATGCCGATAGAGGATTTGATTCAAGATTAAGTAGCGTGCCGATCGGCGGCGAAGAGTTTTAGCCTCAGCTTTGTCGGTTAGTAGCGTGCCACTTGTAAGGTAGGCGAGGATTGGATCCATCCAACTTGGATCCTGCCGAACGGCATGTATCTCAGCTTCGGCGGTGCTGCGCCGAGCGAGGATTTCGATTGGTACATGGCGACCGACGTTGTCGTCAATTGCTGAGGCCAATCGTGATAGGGCATCGGCATGGCTGTTCTCGGATCTGGGGATCTGCTGAACTTGATACGCGTCAAAGTGGTGTAGCAATCGGCGGGCATTCGTCAAGTAGGCAGCCATCGAAGTATCCTTGGCTTCGAATTTAGTCAATATCTGATTAACGACAAGTTGTGAGTCGCTGCATATTTTCAGCTGTTGAGCGCCCATTCCCTTGGCGAGCCGAAGGCCTGCCAAGAGAGCTTCATATTCGGCTTCGTTGTTGGAAGCTCGGAATTGGAATCGGATGGCATACTCGATGGTTGTCTGATCGGGGGCTTTTAGTACTAGTCCGGCTCCGCTGCCCTATCGGTTAGACGAGCCATCCACGTAGAGAGTCCAGACGGGAATCGACGGACTAAAGGGCCCTTCGGTCGGATGAGCAACTGCGGATGCCGAAGCCGATGTTTGGGCGATGTCGTCCGGACGTTCCTCTTCGGACGTAGTCATTTCAGAGATGAAGTCAGCTACGGCTTGGCCTTTTTCGGCAGGCCGAGGGTGATAGCGGATGTCGAATTCGCTGAGTTCAATGGCCCACTTCACCAGCCGACCGGATGTCTCTGGTTTTTGTAGTATTTGGCGTAGAGGCTGGTTGGTGAGAACAATAATACTGTGAGCTTGGAAATATGGTCGAAGCTTGCGAGCTGAGAGGACGAGAGCGTAGGCGAGCTTTTCCAACTCAGGGTACCGAATCTCAGCGTCCTGCAGGGCGTGGCTACTATAGAAAATTGGAAGCTCGATGCCGTTCGACTTGCGAATGAGTACCGAACTTAATGCCGTTGCCGATACTGATAAGTAGAGAATTAATTCTTCGCCGGGAAGGGGAGTGGATAATAACGGCGCTCTGCTCATGTAGGCCTTGAGGTCTTGAAAGGCTCGATCACATTCGGCAGTCCAGACGATCTGCCGTTTGCTTCCCTTGAGGGCTTTGAAGAATGGGGCACACCGATCGGTAGCCTTGGATATGAATCGAGCCAGGGCGGCGACACGCCCTGTCAGGCTTTGAATATCCTTCTGCGTCTTCGGTGTCTGCATGTCGAGCAATGCCTTGATTTTTTCAGGGTTGGCCTCAATTCCCCGTTGGCTGATCATAAAGCCAAGAAATTTACCCGAGGAGACGCCGAAGGCACACTTGCTTGGGTTCAGACGCATGTGGTACTTCTTTAAGACATCGAACATGAGGGAGAGGTTATGGAGATGAGAATCGGCTGTTTTGCTTTTGACCAGCATGTCATCCACATAAACTTCCATCGAGGTGCCGATGAGTTCAGAGAAGATTTTGTTGACCAAGCGCTGGTAGGTTGCCCCAGAATTCTTCAGGCCGAACGGCATGACGTTGTAACAGTAGAGTCCCTTGTCGGTGATGAACGCCGTGTGTTCGCGATCGGCAGGGCTCATAAATATCTGGTTCTACCCTGAGTATGCGTCCATGAAGCTGAGAAGTTCGTGGCCTGCCATTGCGTCTACCATCTGATCGATCCTTGGCAGAGGGAAGCTGTCTTTGGGGCAAGCCTTGTTGAGATCAGTATAGTCCTGACACATTCGCCAGGCGCCGCTCGATTTTTTGACCAGGACCGAATTTGCCAACCAAATTGGGTAGGTGACCTCCCGAATGAAGCCGATTGTCCGTAGTTTTTCCACTTCAATTCTCATAGCCTCGTACCGTTCGGCATCATAGGCTCGGCGTTTCTGCCTGATGGGCTTGAAAGTGGGACAGATGCTGAGTTTGTGGCTGATGACGCTTGCGTTGATGCCAGGCATGTCATCGTATGACCAGGCGAAGACTTCTGTGTTGGCGCGCAAGAAGGCTATGAAATCGGTACGCAGGGCCGAAGTCAATGTGGTGCCGATTCGAACCTGTCGGTCGGGCTGTGTCTTGGAGAGAGCGACCGATTCCAGATCTTCAACATGTCGCGCTTGTGGGGTGACGGCCTCATCCCTGGGGTCATCTGGTTTGTCTGTCCCCCTGCCGTTCGGTACTGTCATCTTGGTAGAAACAGAGTACGCTTCGCGAAGCGTAGCTCTTGCCGATTCCTTGGTTGCCGAAACGTAACAGGTCCGTGCACTCAACTGATCCCCCCGCACTTGGCCGACACCAGCGTGTGTGGGGAACTTGAGGAGGAGCATGTGTGGTGACAGCATGGCCTTCATCCTTGTGAGCGCCGTTCTGCCGATTATGGCGTTATATGCCGTTGGGCAATCGACCACCAGGAAATGGGTGTAGATGATCGTTCGTCGGGGGATGGTGTCGATGGCAAACGGGAGCTGGACACTGCCGATTGGCTGAATAACGTCGCCCGAGAAGCTGAGGAGAGGGGTGATCTCTCTGTTCAGATGCCGAGGGTCTATACCGAGGGTATTAAAAGCATCGGCAAAGAGTACATTGACCGAACTGCCAGTGTCGATGAGGATTCGGCCCACGTCAAAGTCTGAAATATTGGCCCGTATGATCATGGGATCGGAGTGAGGGAAGATGATGCCTCGTTCTTCCTCCTCAGAGAAGGTGATAGGTTCCCAGCCGTTTCGCTGAAACTTGTCGTTACGTCCTCCCGCTACACTGAGGATCTGGGGATGCTGAACGGCACGAACGTAATTCTTGACAGATCGGTTGCTGGCTTCGGCAATGGGTGCCCCTCCACTGATCATATTGATCTGCCGATTCGCCGATTTGTCCGATGCCGGTTTGGTGCTTAAATACTGATCCAGCTTGCCCTCGTTGATGAGGCGTTCGACAATTTTTCGAAGGGCGATACATGATTCGGTGTCGTGGCCGTTGTATTGGTGGTATCAGCAGAAGACGCCTGTGTCCTTCTCGTTCTGTCGAGGAAGCTTCCGGTTGTTCGGCTTCGGTATCATTTCACCTTCGGTCATGAGGACATGTTCGTAAGTAGTGTTGAGCAAAGTGAAAATTTCCTCTGGCCGATTCTTCCTCGGATCCCCGAAGGCGTTTCGCCTCCCCTTTTTGTTGCTGTCCTGCCGATCCCGGAAGTGGTCCTTTCGTTTGTTTCGGGGCTCGTAAGGAGCAGACTCAGGGGGTGCCATTCGGTAGGGGGCTGGATTCGTAGTCCGATTCGCTGGGAACCGGTCATAGCCTTGTGCCGAAGGCCTATCGGCTGTTGCCGCTTTGTTTGGTAAGGCTAAAGCCGATCCCTTGGAGTTGAAATGTTCGGCCTTGGCGTGGATGGCTGCCTGCTTCATTAATTCGGAGTAGGTCGTCCAGTTGCTGCTGTGGACCAGATACCGAAATTGGGACGACCGAAGGCCGCTTTTGAAGGCACCGAAGGCTGCCCTATCATCAGTTTCGGGACATCGGGAATATTCATGGCTGAACCTAGCCGCGAACTCCCGTAGTGGCTCATCGTCTTGCTGCCGAACGGTGTAGAGATCATCGGCAGAGTATAGGCGATCGGTCTGAATCATAAAATGGTTGAGGAATGTCTGCTTCAACTGATCGAATGAGTCAACCGTACCTGGCTCCATTCGGTAAAACCAATTCAGTGCAGCTCCGGTCAGGGTGGAGGGGAACAGTAAGCATTGGCCTTCATATGTCAGTCCTTTGCAACCCAAAGCTGATTGGAAGGTATGAATGTGAGTGACGGGATCTTCCACCCCGGAGTAGAACGATATTCGGAGGGCCTGAACCTCCTTTTCGTGTCTGAAAGTTCGGATGCGTTTGGTGAACGGCCCTGGCTGTACCGTCCCCCTAGTTGGTGTCCGAGCCTGATTCTGTTCTTCCTCGATGCGGTTCATCTTCTGGAGGAGGAGACGGATGGTAGGATCGGTAGAGGGGAGATCGTTACTGAAAGGCTCCCTTGTTTCTTTCTCCGTACGCCGACCAGTGTGGTGGCCCTGAGTCTCCTGACCTGCCATTCGACTTGGGCTCCTCTGATAACCTCCGGCATGCTGATCGTTTTCTCTATTCGATCTATGGCTGTGGTGCCCCTTTGAGGTTCCTGGCGATCGGTAGGAGCTAGTGGTTCCTGTTGAAGTTGGGACGTATTCTGATTCGTCTGTTTCCTCCAGGCCGACTGCGCCATACCGTTGGCGTAAGGGGGACTTTGGTCCAAGTGCCTCTAACTGCCGATCGCGGAGTTTTGCTCGGATCTGGATGGGCGAGGGCTGCCGTTCCCTGCGTTGTTCGTTGATCCTATCGCGACAATCGGAGTAGACTTCATATTCTGGATGGCGCTCCTTGGGGGAGGGCACGAACAGTCTTCGGGAGGCAGTTGGTTTGTCTGCGGCTTGTTGTTTCCCTTTATCTTGAGCGCTAGGTTTCCGTACGCTCCTAACTGACTTTTCCTGCCGAAGATGCATGGTTCGTTCCAGACTGTGCTGCAGTTGGGTTGACTGCGTTTGCTGATTATGCAGTTGCTTCTGGGTGTCATCGAGTTTAGAGGCGAGGATGTTGTTGTGCTCCTGCATCCTTGCCATTTCCCGCTGAAGGGTCTCCATGCGAGCTTCCAGAGTGGTTGGCCGAGCAGGCGCCTCTGGTCGCGATGTCTGAAGTAAGGGAGCCAGACTTGGCTCACCGCCGAGGCCGATGATGGGGCCATCGGCAGGGAGGGCCGAAGATGGATTCATTTTTTGGTCTCAGAGTTTTTGAGATATGGGTTAATCGATAAGCGATTCCCACAGACGGCGCCAATCTGTTGGCACTAAAACTTGAACAGATAGGGATGAGTGCAACTTACAAGAGGTGTGGACGATCTATGAGATCGATTGAGTGATAGATGGAGATTCTTCCTGTCTTCGGATGCTGATCCTGAATAGAAGGAAGCTAAGACTCGTGAGGTCTATGGAACCGGTGTGGAACCAGCCTAAGACCCTCCGATGCCAATGTAAGATTGTTTTCTAAGAGCTTTTGCTGTTGACAATATAATAGTATAAAAGTCAAGCTAAAAAGTCTTACCCCTGTATTGTAGTAAAGGGGGCTATTTATAAAGGGAGTTTTGGATGCTCTTAGTACTCACTTTCGATGTGGGACTCGTGGGAGGGCCCTATGAGGTTGACACGAGTCCTTAGATATTTCGGGCGGGTGCTTAGAGGTTGATTCTGTAGAATCGGTAGGGGGTACCGATTGTATACTGTGTTGGGCCTGTAGCGGCTGTGTGCTGCTTTGAGACAGTGCCATCGGTAGCAGATGCCGATTGTTCGAGGCCTTGGGTGCTTGGGTGAGTTTCTAAGATCCACGTGTCGTTGAATGAGTGGAGGGTCAGATATGGTACAAACAGTAGTCCCCCAAGTTGCCGATTGAGAAGCTTCTCGGTTGGGGACTTGAATCTGTCCTCGGCATTCTGATCCGAACACGGTGGTCTCGGTGTTGCCGATGGTGGTATGTAGTCCCCCAAGTGCCTGAGCGAGTGAGTTTGGAAAAGCGACGGCATCAGGTACCGAATGGTTGGAGAGGCCAGTGGAAATTGATGTAGATAAATATTTATGAACAATGTTCAGGTTTAATTTAGTTTATTTAAAATGTACATAAATATTTTGTTGTAATCAAGCGAACAAAAATCAAAAAAATTAAATTTTGTTTTAAAACTTGTTTAGTTCCCAAACACCGACGTCTGATTCTAATTTACACGTCTCATACGTGTACACAATGGTCGTCTTGGAGTAACTGGAAATATAACATCGACGGCAATTCTTTAAAACGACATGTAATAGCCATAACAAAGACGGTTTATAATTAATTCATCCTGAAAAATGAATTTTGTACTTATATACTACGTCGGTTTGTATAACCTTATCGACGTCTTAATAATATACAAAGGCGAATACTATTAAATATCCGCCTTTCTATATTTCAACAACGTCGGTTATATACACTAAAATGACGTGTAATACTAATAACAACGACAGTTTATAATTAATTCATTCTGTATAATGAATTTGTACTCATATACTACGTCGGTTTGTATAACCTTGTCGACGTCTTAATAATATACAAAGGCGGATACTCTTAAATATCCGCCTTTGTATATTTAACCAACGTCGGTTATTTACACTAAAATGACGTGTAATAGTCATAACAACGACGGTTTATAATTAATTCATCCTGTATAAATGAATTTGTACTCATATACTACGTCGGTTCGTATAACCTTGTCGACGTCTTAATAATATACAAAGGCGGATACTCTTAAATATCCGCCTTTGTATATTTAACCAACGTCGGTTATATACACTAAAATGACATGTAATAGTCATAACAACGACGGTTTATAATTAATTCATCCTGTATAAATGAATTTGTACTCATATACTACGTCGGTTCGTATAACCTTATTGACGTCTTAATATTATACAAAGGCGGATATTCTTAAATATCCGCCTTTGTATATTTAAACAACGTCGGTTATAAAAAGACGTCGTTTTATATTCGTTTGGACGTCAGGTATTAGTTTAACGTCGTTGTAAAGGGATACAACGTCGGATAGGTCATTTTTAATTTAATTTTTATTGACTTTTATATTTTATTTAATTCCATATTAAATTCAAAACTAAATCCAAAAATTAAACTGAAAACTACCAAGCATTGGAATATTGTCTCTATCCTAAAGCTATAAAAAATATAATTTTGGAAATATTTTTTTATTGTATTTAATTACTAATATTAATAATATATCCAAAACAAAATCCGAAAAATATACCGGCAAATTCTATGCACTGATTGAGACAATATCTTGCCCGTTAAGGCCTGAAAAATGTAATTTTAGTTTTCAAAGTTCGAATGATAACAAAATTCAAACAAATTTAGAGACGAAGCATGGTGCTCCTTATACTTTACATAACATAACCCTAAGGTTTATGTGATCCATTGGTGCACATAAATTCAAAATTATGAAATCCATATTTTAGCCTCCTATTGTAGAAGGCAATGTTGTAAGGATTCCATAGCAATTTTCGGTTCATTTTTCTCGTACTTGTGTATTTTTTTAAAATTATTTTAAAATTTAGGGTTTAGGGTTTAGGGTTTGTTGAAACGACGCCGGTTTTCTCCCTCTGTTTTTGGTCAACTACATTAACAAAGACTAATTGAATTCGATTTATGACGTCGGTTATTAAATAGCGACGTCCTTTATGTTTACAACGTCGGTATTTTATAAACACCGCCGTTGTAAGTAATAATTAGACGTCCGTGTAAGGGTTGACCGTCGTCGTTGAAAAACGCGGTACTTTAAAATTTTTGACCGCGACCTAAAATTTTCAAAATTTCCCTTTAACCCTCAAATAGTTCATTCTCTCTCTTCAACATAAATTTGTCTGAAAGTTTTCGTTCTCCCAGCTCTCTCTCAATATCCATGTAAGTACAACTCTAGTCCCTTTAATCCTAATTCTCTCAGCTCTCTCTCAAAGCATTGGGTACGTAGATTCTCCAAGATCTCTCTCAAAGCATTGGGTACGTAGATTCTCCAAGATCTCTCATTGGGTACGTAGATTCTCCAAGCTCTCTCTCAAGCAGTTGTTATATTCTCGCAGCTCTCTCTCAATATCCATGTAAGTACAACCGTAATCTATTCTTAAATCCATAAATGTTTTCGTTGGTAGCTATATTAGGGTTTTGGTGTTTGCAATCTTGTAATAATTGCTCTCTCTTTGGGTTCTTTTATGTTTGTTTGGCCATGGGTTCTTGGAAAAGGAATGGGGATGGGAGATTTAAGCTGTTTTTTTTTATAACTACGACGACGGTTGACGGATCAAACCGTCGTCCAAATGTTTATTATACGTCGGTTGTTCATTTACTCCCGTCGTCTGCGTTTTAAGCCGCAACTGGTAGCCTAAAGACGACTGTTTCTCCATTAAACGTCGTCTTTAGGCTACCAGAACACCGTTCAAATTTCTGGGTTTGGGTATCTTAATGACGACGGTGACTATAGATGCCGTCGTCTGAATGTATATTAAACGACGATTATTTTTTTAAACCGTCGTCTTGTCCATGTTTTATATTTAATTTTCATTTTGTTCTCTGCTATTTGAATGAGGTAGTGTTTCATTGCTGGTCTTTCCACTTTAATATATATATATATATTTATATGAATTTGATAGAGTGTGAGATGGATAAGTCATGGATGCATGCGGATAGAAGATCGAAGACATATGAGTTAGGGGTGGAAGGATTTTTGAATTTTGCGTTAGAAAATCTTGGAAATACAACTGAGATTCGTTGTCCATGTGTTAAATGTGGGAATATTCGATTGTTTGGGGTTGGAATTATAAGGGAACACTTATGCTTTAATGGAATTGACCAAAGCTATAAGATTTGGAGATGGCACGGAGAACCTTGGGTATGGACTACCAATGCTAGTAGAAATGTGGAAGAAGATAAGCAAAGTAGGTTCAATTATGTTTCTGAAGAATTAGGGATGGATGATAATGATTTTGGCAATATTGGATCTGATCCTTATGAGTTTGCCAATGTGATTGGGGATGGCGATGAACCCTTGTACCCTGGTTGCAGTAAGTACACGAAGTTGTCGGCTTTGGTGAAGTTATATAATTTGAAAGCAAAACATGGGATGAGTGATGTTTGCTTTACAGAATTATTGATACTTCAAGGAGAATTTCTTCCAGAAGGAAATACACTACCTTCCTCTATGTACGAGGCAAAAAAGACTTTGTCTGCTTTAGGGATGAGTTATGAGAAAATCCACGCATGTTCCAATGACTGCATTTTGTATCGGAAGGAGTATGAGAATGCAACTAATTGTCCTACTTGTGGTATCTCAAGGTGGAAGGAAACCAAGGATGGGTTCTTGAAAGAGGGTGTGGCAGCGAAGGTGGTGTGGTATTTTCCTCCAATTCCAAGGTTTAAAAGGATGTTTCAATCACATAAGACAGCTAAGAGTTTGACTTGGCATGCTGCAAGAAAATCAGTTGACGGTTATATGTCTCATCCAGCTGATTCCCCGTCTTGGAAACTTGTTGATGAAAAATGGCCCGACTGTGGTAATGATCCAAGAAACTTGAGATTGGCTCTCTCATCTGATGGATTCAATCCCCACAGTTCTTTAAGTAGCAGATACAGTTGTTGGCCAGTTATGTTAGTTACATATGATCTCCCACCATGGCTATGCATGAAGCGGAAGTTCATGATGTTGACCTTATTGATTTCCGGTCCTAAACAGCCCGAAAATGATATAGACGTCTACTTAGAGCCTTTGATTGATGATTTGAAATCTCTGTGGGATGGGATTAGAGGAGTGTATGATGCCCACATAGGAGAATATTTTACACTCAGAGCTGCATTACTGTGGATAATTAATGATTTTCCCGCTTATGGAAACTTATCTGGTTGTGTTGTTAAAAGATATAAAGCTTGTCCAATATGCGGCGATGATACACCTAGTCACAGGTTGAAAAATGGCCACAAAATTTGTTACATTGGGCATAGAAAGTGGTTACCAATCAATCATCCATATAGGAGGCAACGTGCAGCTTTTAATGGGAAACCTGAATATAGCATGCCTCCCGAGCCATTAACAGGAGAAGAAGTGCTGCATATGGTTGAAGATATTAATTACATATGGGGCTCGAAAAATGGGGGAAGTGTTGGTGAGAATGATGGTGACAGAGTTTGTTGGAAGAAGAAATCAAAATTCTTTGATCTCGAGTATTGGAAATACCTCCCTGTAAGGCATGCCTTAGATGTTATGCACATTGAGAAGAATGTTTGCGATAGTATCATTGGGACATTGCTAGAGATCCCTGGAAAAAATAAAGATGGGATTGCTGCTCGGTTAGACTTATTGAACATGGGGGTAAAAATTGATTTGCAACCCGAGTATGGAGAAAGACGTACTCGCTTGCCTCCAGGGCCTTGGAATTTGTCAAGAGCAGAGAAGAGAGCGGTTTGCAATTCTTTTTATGGTATGAAGGTTCCTGAAGGTTATTCTTCAAATATAAAAAATCTTGTATCTTTAAAAGATTCAAGACTTCTTGGCCTTAAATCTCATGATTGTCATACCTTGATGCAACAATTGCTCCCTGTGGCAATTCGTTCTGTTTTGGAGAAGCCTGCAAGGTATGCAATAACTCGATTGTGCTTCTTCTTCAATGCTATATGTGCAAAGACGGTAGATGTTTCCAAGCTAGATAAGTTGGAAGAAGATGTAGTAGTTACTTTGTGTTTGCTTGAGAAGTACTTTCCCCCTTCATTCTTTGATATCATGGTTCATCTAGTAGTACATCTTGTCAGAGAAGTTCGTCTATGTGGGCCAGTATATTTTAGATGGATGTATCCATTTGAAAGACATATGAAAGTGCTAAAGGGGTATGTTCAGAATCGTACTCGTCCCGAAAGTTGCATTGCTGAGCGGTATATAGCTGAAGAAGCTGTAGAATTTTGTACCGAGCATTTATCTGATGTTAGTACAGTTGGAGTGCCTTCAAGCCAGAATATGGGAGTTTCAAAGCCATTATCAGGTTGCACAGTGGGCTTAGTTGATATGGACTTATTGAACCAGGCACATCTATATGTCTTGGAGAATACGGAGGAAGTCCTACCTTATATCGAGTACGTATGAGTTTCATTTTTCATATATATGTAGCTAGCCATTTTAAATATTATTACTCCTTATGTTTATGTTATATATAAGGGACTGTAATGCGTGTTTTTTTCGTGTCAATTGTAGGGAACATATGATCCACATCAAGACCACTTATCCGAAATTTAGAAAGAGAACAAAGTGGCTACAAGATAAGTACAATAGCACTTTCATTCAATGGCTACGTTTTAAGGTATATATGTTATTAAATGACATATTGAACTTATTTTAATTTTCTTTCTTTCTATATATATGTTAGATTGAATTAAGATATATATTTAATTTGCAGGTTCAAAGTGAATTTAATGGGGAAGATTATAATGGCATATCAGAAAATTTGAGGTGGTTAGCAGCTGGTCCAAGCATGGTAGTGCCATCATATAGGAGCTATCTTATTAATGGTGTCAAATTTAGCACCAAGGCACAAGATGATGTGCGAACTGTCCAAAATAGTGGAGTTTATTTACTTGCACATACTATGCAAGTTGCTAGTGCCAAGGATAAAAACCCTATTGTCTCCAATATGGGTTTTTATGGGGTTATTCAAGAAATTTGGGATCTTGACTACCAAAAGTTTAGAATCCCAATCTTGAGGTGTGATTGGATAGATAACACTTCGGGCCTTGTAGTCGACGAACTTGGATTTACCCTTGTAGATCTGAGTAAAATTGGACATAGGAATGACCAATTTGTTATGGCTTCTCAAGTCAAACAAGTATTTTATGTTGACGACCCAATGCATTGTGGTTGGTCGGTAGTGTTATCAATGCCTAATAGAGAATATAATGATGTTATTGGTGATGATGTGCTAGGTGATATTAGAATTGAGTGTGAGCCATTTTCTAGAGGGATACCAAATGTTGACACATTTGATGACCTAGTGGGTGAGTTTGGAAGTGAGAATATTAGAGATGGGTGTGAAGATATATGGATTGATTGATTGTTGTAATGTATGACATTAGTTATGCAGTTAATTGTATGACATTAATTCATAGCTCTGTATATCATTTTAATTCTGATCACATTTTCATTTTGCAAGCTTTGGGCACGAGAAATCAAAAATTAAAAAATAATCGGTTAAAGCTGAAAATACGACGGTAAAGTTACAAAAATCGCAAAAGAGACGTCTAAAAAACAACCAACGTCGGGTTTTCACAACCGACGTGGAATGACAACGCAAGCTTTGTAGTTGTTTTTGACATTTAAAATTATTTAAACGTCTGTGTTTTACTAAAACCGTCGTCTATTATAGTCGAAAGGTCTCTTTTTATGCTTTATGTATCAACTCGACGTCGGTTTTAGTTTTTTTATGACGTGTAATATATTAACCACGTCGGTTTTTCTGTGTTCAAGCCGTCAAAATCATTTTCAACGTCTGTGGTGAGATAAAGGGTCGTGGTTATTATTATTTTTACGTCAGTTCAAGTAAATATATTCCATGTTATATGTTTTAGACGTCCGTTTTTTTTGTTTAGTGAACGTAGTATTTACTAACCACGGCGGTTTCTAAGTTTGACACGTCAGTTTTGTTTGATTTATCGACGTTGATAAAACTCTTTACGTCGGTTTTGTAGTTGTTTTTGACATTTAAAATTATTTAAACGTCTGTGTTTTACTAAAACCGTCGTCTATTATAGTCGAAAGGTCTCTTTTTATGCTTTCATGTATCAAATCGACGTCGGTTTTAGTTTTTTTTATGACGTGTAATATATTAACCACGTCGTTGTTTTGTGTTCATGCCGTCAAAATATATGTTTTACAAGTCGGTTTTGTTTAATTTAGAGACGTTGATAAATATATTTACGTCGGTTTTGTTGTTGATTTTGACATTTAACACTATTTAAACGTCTATTTTTTAAATTAAACCGTCGTCTATTATGTTTTAGACGTCAGGTTTTTCATTTAGTGAACGTAGTATTTATTAACCACGACGGTTTCTATGTTTTACACGTCGATTGTGGTTGATTTAGAGACGTTGATAACCATATTTACGTCGGTTTTGTAGTTGTTTTTGACATTTAACATTATTTAAACGTCTGTTTTTACTAAAACCGTCGTCTACTATAGTCGAAAGGTCTCTTTTTATGCTTTTATGTATCAAATCGACGCCGGTTTTAGTTTTTTATGACGTGTAATATATTAACCACGTCGTTTTTTTTGTGTGTTCAAGCCGTCAAAATCATTTTCAACGTCTGTGGTGACCAAAAGGGTCGTGGTTATTGTTGGTTTTACGTCAGTTCAAGTAAATATATGCCATGTTATATGTTTTAGACGTCAGTTTTTTCATTTAGTGATCGTAGTATTTATTAACCACGACGGTTTCTAAGTTTTACACGTCGGTTGTGGTTGATTTAGAGACGTTGATAACCATATTTACGTCGGTTTTGTAGTTGTTTTTGACATTTAACATTATATAAATGTCCGTTGTTTACTAAAACCGTCGTCTATTATAGTCGAAAGGTCTCTTTTTATGTGTTCGTGTATGTAATCTACGTCGGTTTTAGTGTTTTTACTGACGTGTACTATATTAACCACGTCGGTTATTTGCCGTCGTTATTTCATGTGTGAAAAGACGACGGTCGATTTCTCGTCGGTTGTAAACCATTATACACGACGGTGGATTACCGTCGTCTATTTCGTTTTTTGTAGTAGTGAAAGGAGGAAGAGAAAGAAACTCCTCATCAGCAAAGGATAATAGAATACAATTACTCCTAGCAAAATAAAGCAGGGTTTTTCTTTACTCTCCAGCTATGGGAAAGGAAACAGTGGCAAGAACCAAACATATCTGAAAGAAGCATCAGATAGCATAAAGGACACTAATTAGTTACAGCATTTGCAAATATGTATTGGCAAGCTACAACACACGCACAGAGAGTGTTTTAAAATGATAACACAAATAGGAAAGAAAAGACTTCTTAGTCAAATAAACACCAAAGGCATTGCAAGATTCACATAACCAAATAAAAAATCGGCATACTTATTGAAGGAAGTTGAGGTTCCACCCCAAAACCAATTGGCAATGGGGGGAGTAGCTCAACTCCTTATAAACCCAGGCTAGGTCCCTTAACATTTCAATGTGGGACAAACATTCTCAACACGCCCCCGCACGTGTGGCGAACTTTCAAGCCTAACACATGGACAACACATATTAGGTGACGTGGGAGCACGTGTGGCCGTTGGGCCCAACACGTGAAGCTTTGCTCTGATACCATGAAGGAAGTTGAGGTTCCACCCCAAAACCAATTAGTAAATGACACAATCAAGGTTTGAGTGGATCCTGTGTTTAAGTTAGTAGCACTCGATACCTTAGAGTTTTTCATGTTTTTATATGAAGTTTTCTTTGCTGAATAGCTGATCTCTGTTATTCCCCTTTCATCTTTTTGTTTCAGACATGCATATTTAATTGTTAGTGGTTTTTTTTTTCAATTCTTGGTGAGCTTATCCCAAGCCCATATGCCATTGGGCCCGGTCTACCTGACTTACGCAGTCAAGTGGGATTTTAATTCACGGGTTGATCAACTCGCGCAGAGGGTCGACGACCAAAACAATCTAATTGGCCAACTACTCAGGCAGATCAATTTGAATCAAGGCGCTGACTTTGGAGCCCATGACGAGGAGAGAAGGATCCGCAAGAATACTAGCGAGCATTTTGAGGGATCCCAGACTAGTCAGTCAGAGACAAACTAGCAAGGGAGAGAACGAGATCGTGTTGACGAGATGCGGACATCTGCAAGCCATACTCTGAGCCGGTCGACGATCCATTCAAGACTGGGCTCACAGGGGGCATGAGTCCGTGAACGATTGCGCGATGAACGCAATGACCGACACTCACTAACTTGCTCAAGAACCAACTCGCGGCGACAACTCGTGGAGGAATCTTTGCAAGCTAAATCCACCAATCTGCCTCACGGGCAGGGCAACCAAGGAGGTCAACCTTTTCAAGTCGACGAGGAAGTCAACCATCCCCACCTGAATCACGAGGGTCGCCAATGTGATCGGCAAGCCGTGCACGCTGAGGACGTCGAGAAGCTCGTAAACGACCGACTTTGTAACTTAAAGATTGGCAGAAATTTCGAAGATGCTCTACGCAGGGAGGTGGACCAAGCAAACTCTATGCCTTTCACTGCCGAAATCGAGCAGGCTGCTCCCCCAAAGAGATTCTCAACGCCTTCATTCACACATTTCAAAGGGGATTCCGATCTCGAGAGCCATCTAAAGCACTTCAAAAGTGTCATGATCCTCTACAAGGCCAACGACGCGCTGATGTGCAAGGTGTTTGCAATGACCTTGCTAGGAGCAGCCCAAGACTGATTTCACACCCTGCCAACCGGGTCGATCAGCAGCTTCAAGGAGTTAGCTTACGCCTTCACCAAAGAATACACTTCTTACCGGACGATCAAGAAGAACCCTGACCACATCTTCAACCTGCACAAGAAGTATGATGAATCCCTTCGAGATTACATCAAGAGGTTCAAAGCAAAAATGGCAAACATTATTGGATGTGATGATCGAATCGCATCATCGGCCTTCAAGAGAGGCTTGCCAACTAAGTGTGAGCTGTATCGCGAGCTGACCATCTCTCCCTGCCAAACACTGGTAGAAGTCTTCGGGATAGCAAAGCGCTACGCACTTTGGGACGATGATCGGATCCCTCCAAAGAAGGCTGCCAAGCAAGCCGATCAACCGGTTGAGCAGGCAAGCCAAAGGAACGACAGGATAAATGACAAGGAGGGAGGCAAGCGCGGATTACAGCCTCAAGGAGGTGCTTCAGGAGCCGAGGGCTATACCAAGTTCACTATCCCGATACACCAGATCATGGCCCAAGGAAAGAACATGCCTTGGTTGAAGAAATCATCGCCTTTGAAGGGAAACCCAGCCAAGAAGGATACCAGTAGATACTGCGAATTCCATGAAGGTCACGATCATTACACAAAGGACTGCTTCGCCTGGAAAAAGCACCTCGAAGAACTGGTCGGTGATGGCCATTGCACAGAATTCATTGCAAGGGGGGCTATCCAGCATATCAAGGATCGTGACGCAGCTGCCAATGAGCCTCCATGAAAAAAGTCATACGGATCAGCACGATCCTAACCGACTCTAGGAGCCCGAGCTGACCACCGGGGAGCAGTAGAGAAAGATCAAGCAAGCGACTTTTGTCTCCTAAGCCGTCACCAGCTACCTAGTCATGGAAAACAATCCTGACATCATCTTTTAAGAGAAGGAAGTTCAAAGACAACGGAATGCTCATCACCTTTGGGGTATTATCCATGAAGCTCATCACGTATCAGCTCGGCTCCAAGCAGGCGGCCAAGCCTCACTCACCTCCATTGAAGACAAGTTATTTTTGATGCTACCCATAAAGTTCGAGCTTATCTTTCCAATGGAGTGTTCATGAAAGCAATCGACACGTCTCCGGATGTAGGCCAAACGGGTCACTCATTGACACGTCTCCAGATGTAGGCCAAACGGGCCACTCTCATTGACACGTCTCCGGACGTAGGCCGAACGGGCCACTTCATCGACACGTCTCCGGACGTTGGCCAAATGGGTCACTCTCAACGACACGTCCCCGGACGTAGGCCAAACAGGTCACCTTCGACACGTCTCTGGACGTAGGCCAAACGGGTCACTCATCGACACGTCTCCAGACGTAGGCCAAACGGGTCACTCTCATTTACACATCTCCGGACGTAGGCCGAACGGGCCACTCTCATCGACACGTCTCCGGACATTGGCCAAACAGGCCTCTCTCAACGACACGTACCAGGACGTAGGCCAAACAGGTCACCTTCGACATGTCTCCGGACGTAGGCCAAACGGGTCACTCATCGACACGTCTCCGGACGTAAGCCAAACAGGCCACTCTCATTGACACATCCCAAGACGTAGGCCAAACGGGCCACTCTTATCGATACGTCCCCGAATGTAGGCTAAACGGGCCACACTCATCGACACGTCTCCAGACGTAGGCTAAACGGGCCACTCTCATCGACATGTCTCTGGACGTAGGCCAAACGGGCCACACTCATCAACACATCTCCGGACGTAGGCCAAACGGGCCACTCTCATCGACACGTCTCCGGACGTAGGACAAACAGGCCACTCTCATCGACACGTTTACGGATGTAGGTTAAACGGGCCAATCTCATCGACATGTCTCTGGACATAGGCAGAACATGCCCGGAGTCCCTTAAGTGGGACCCTGGCACTTATAAGTTTCCTAATGGAGACACACAATCAAGATACTGGTTGGTTTTTTGAGTAGTTCACAAGTCAATATGTGAATTGAAATTGGAAAAAAAACATAAATTTTCATAACAAGCTGACCAACCGGCCAAGTTCAACAAAAAGAAGATGGTCAAACAAGATAAATTATTCTAAACAAGAAAGCAGACTACAAAAGCTGAAAAGAAATAAGTTCACAGCATTAACCTGCTCACCTTGTACATGGAACAAGTCAGGCCAGAACATCTCGATGTCTTCGTCTAAATTGCATGGAAGGGAGTAGTCCCATCTGCGTAGTGCATGTTACCCAACTTGTACGCATCTATGATGGCTTCGGACTTGGATTTTTTAGTAGACTTGTGGTGGACACGAAGTCTAGCCAGGAGCTTTTCATAGCTGAGGGAGATGTCAGCATTCTTGAGCTCAAAACGGAAGTAGGTATTTTTTTGACTAGCCAAGTTAGCAGCAGAAGAGCTAAGCTCAGAATCTTTCTCGACAAGGGAGCTTTTCAACTCGGATGTCATCGCCCTCAAATCAGACGTCTTCTTCTCATAACGGATCTGCTCGGCAGAGAGCTTGCTAATCAATTCAGCATTCTTCTTCCCCAACTCGCTTAGCTGAGCAGAAAATGGGGCAACAGTAGACGAGTTCCGGATAGTCTCATCATAAAAAATCGCTCATTTTTTAAGCAAATGAACTGTTGCTTTCCTTTATTTTTCCAATGAAAGACTTGAAAAAGTATCAAGACCCCCAGCCCGATGGATATGATTAACCAGCTTGACACAAGCAAACGGACTTCATAGAAAGTTCATCTTCAGCAGATCAGACACGCATACATCCCCTACAAGACTAGACTTGTCCACCTTGGGATCAGCCGCTGACGTTGCAGAAGAGCTCTTCACCCGGGCAGATGTCGTCTTCTTGGCCTCCGCCATCCTCACCTCTAAAGGAGTCAACGACGATGAAACAACTCCACGCTTGACTGCTCATGACCCAACTACCCAGTTTGATCTTCATCCCTCGACCGATGTAGACAACTCTAACTTCAGAGAGGAATACCAATATCTCCTTGCCTCTCAGTAGGTGAACTAGTTCACGAGCGAACCACTTCACGGAGCAGATCACGGTTTCCAAGCTTGTCTGTAGGAGGCTCGAGTGGAATATCCCGAATATTTTGTATACCTCAAATCTCCTTGTTATCTACACAAACAAGATGTTTAAACCTTGCTACTTCCATCTCTAACATCCTGGGCAAGGGCATACCACCAACTTCCTCCCGATACTCACTTAGCAGTCACCAGCGGCCACCACTGCTCCATCTTTCTTCAGCCACCAGTCACGACGACAGCCTGCCTGGTGCTCGCCGTAAAAAAAAAAAAAAAAAAAAAAGACAAAAAAGAAATATTCGTGCTCGACTTACCTCGGGATGCACATCGACTCCTTTCTTCGACGAGCAGTACAAGTTCTCCAAGATCTCTCTCAAGCTAGAAAGTAGAGAAGTTAAGTTTGCGATGTGAAGAAGAGTGAAGAGAAGCCCTACATTTACAAAGATTGGGCATCCTAGGTCAAGAAGGAATTGCAAGCCCGTTCCTACTGGGAACCCAACTCCAAGAACAGTCAAAAGCCCACTCCAACAGGGAACCCAATTTGCAAAAAGAGCCCAAATCCAAGAAGGAAGCCCAGTTACAACTGGACAGCCCAACAGTTAGTGCACACCTCCTCCATGCCACCGTGTGTCATGCAGAAGCTGAGGGGCATTTGTGGGAACCAAATTAAATCAAAACCCTAGGTCAAATATTTCCTTCCATTTGGGGATTATTTGACCTAATTGGGAGTTACTCAATTTAATCGGGCGTTACTCAATTTAATTGGGAGTTACCTATTTTAGGGATTTGATTTAATTCAAATTCCTAATTAATCCAATCTCGCCAAATCGGGGAGGAATAATTCCTTCCCATTTGCTGAATTATTCCTCTGAAACCCTAGCCTCCGAGGCCCCTATAAATAGATGGCTACACACAAGGGTTGAGACACGTCTAAATTCATACTGAAACTCTGCAGAAATTATCCCTCATATACCCTAGCCGCCATACTCTCCCTTTTTACACAAGGCTCCGACCATCACTTACGGCTCCGGCCACCCGGTTTACACCTTACATATATATCTCTGTACCATATTTAGCTATTGTTTTCTATACGAATCAATGGAACTAACTTAGGCATCAACACCCCTCGAGTGTGGTCCTCTTATTTCGATCTATTTTGCAGGGAGAAAGAGGCGGCGAAGAAGAAAGGGGAATCTTTCAATCGAATTTTCTCGTGGGAAGAAATCGCTCCCACAGAACAGTAGATGAAATATTTGAAAAAGTTCGACCAATTTTTGCTCCATTGAGGTATATTCTGTATATCCAGCTTGCAGCATTTGTTGTCATTGATAATCCTGGTTCTCTTCTTCTTTATAGTACAAACTTTTATATTAAATGAAAACACAAAGAACAACCTAAAAGAATATGATTTTAACCCACAAGTTAATGTGTGCCCATGCTTAAGGTCAATGAGGCAATAACTTGTTTTTCTTTCTGCAGCAAATGAACGGTTTGAGTGAAAAATAGCAGAGCATGTAAGATTATCTGGTTTTCAATTAAAGTACTCTGTCTTCTCTCTTTGGCAAAGATCACTGTGAAGAGTGGACGTTTGTACCGAAAGAAGCATCATGAAGTCTAAAGCAATAAATTATCAGATGGGTTAATTTTTTTTTTTCTACCCTGATTATTGCACTTGATGATGCATGTACCCAACTTAAGCTGGAAGGAAAACTACGAACCATAACTGGTTCGTTTCAATATAGAATAGTTTGAATTTATGTTAATATTTTGAGGCATCCACAGAAAAGGAAAAAAGAAATTTGTCATTTCTTTATATTGAATTCAAGATTTGCAATTGGGCTTCTTTGGTTATGTTTGGGCCCTTCACATTACTTTCCCATAGAGGACTTGAATTAGGCCAAATTGAAACTAAACTGTTGCAACAAGAACCCAATTTTTTTTATAGATATTTATAAAAATACCCAATCCTAGACATGTATTTATAAAAATACCCAAACAACTATTTAAACATAGAAACACACCCAAAAGCAACCCCACAATCAACAATTGTATATTTTTTGGGTGTGTTTATAAATGGGTTTTGTATATTTTTTGGGTGTGTTTATAAATGGGTTTTGAGTGTGTGTAATGATGGGTTTTGAGTATGTTTATAAAGTGTTTTGGGTGTTGGGTATTTTTATAATTTCAGCCCCCATTTTGGATATTTTAGTGAAACTCCCTTTTTTTATGGATTAAAACCCAAACCCAAGTTTTAAAATCTTCTGACCAAGAACTAATGAAGAACTTAACTAGCTACAAAATGTTTCCTTTTAATATTTCTAGTCAACTTCAAGAGGACCATGATCTTTGGCTGAAGAGTTGTTGAAACTCTGCCCTCTACCTGATTTTCCCAAGAGCGTGGGCCAGACTTATCAACGTTAAAAAGGCAAGGCTCCTCCATTTTAGTATTATTAAGTTATAATAATGGTGTCTTTGTTGAATTAATGCATGAAATTATATCATTTCAAAACCCAGAGGGTAAGTAATGCAAAACCAACAGTCTTATTCAATCAATATTACATCATAGTAATTTGTTGTAGGTACGTAGTGAAAATCATATTGGCCAACTTATACATCCAACCAAGCACATCGATTGGTTGTTCTTTCCTTGGCCTTTTATGCTTTTCGCATATAATTATTGTTGTATTTTACTAATTGTTGTCGTACCAGAACTGTTTCTGAAGATAGTCAACCACATTGTCGTCCACTTGGAAGGCCTTGGCTAGAACATCAGGGTTGATGGGAGGCTGGGAGCCAAACACTGCTTTGGCTATGGTGATCACTCCTGGGTTCTGGCTGCTAAGCCCAGCGAAGGCTACAGCGTTGACTTTTCCCACATTGAGTTGGAAGTGAATGAGGCCAATTGGGAACACAAACACATCTCCCTTGTTCAACACTTTAGTGAATAGGCGATTGCCATCACCGTTGGATGTGACGAAACCAACATAGAGTGTTCCTTCCAAGACCACAAGGATTTCGGTGGCACGAGGGTGAGTGTGAGGAGGGTTTAGGCCATTTGGTGCAAAGTCTATGCGAGCCAAGGATATGCTGAGAGTGTTCAATCCTAGTAGGTTGTCCACATTCACGGCTGTCACATTTGAACCAAGCGGATTTTGTGTGTTTCTTGGATTTTGGAGGCCAGAAAAGAAGAAATCATTTGCATTGGCAAGCTTTGGGTCCTTGCAGAACTTCCCATTCACAAACACTGCGCCTGCACCGAAATATCCACCTAAGCGAAACGGAACCCGCATGATATATTAGAGAGATGATCAGTGAGATGGTCAGTATATATAGTACAAATAGCACATACATGTGTAAGGGTATAAAATTATGTACTAATAGATTATTCATGCATGAGAAGCCATGCAAATGCATATAGTTAACAGAAAAACAATCTTCATAATATTCCTAATGCCTTAGGAAGAAAATAATCCAGTGGAAATAATTGCAGGGCAGAATATAATGAATATAATTAAAGCATACCAGCAGATTTGGTGTCATTAAGTGCTACACAGAAGTCCTGAAGAGAACTGGGGTCAGAGGCTGAGACGAGGAAGGTTGCAGATGCCAATATGGCAAGAGTGCTTATGAGGAAATGAACACCTTTCATTGCAGTTAGCTTAATTAGAGCTAGGTTGCCTCAAAACTTTCTTTTACTGTTTTTTCTTTGTGTGTAGAGAGTTTTGGTTTGAGGGTGTGGGATGAAAATCCATCATGGGTTAGAAGCCTATTTATAGACTGGAGAGAATGAACTGGTCTTGTACTCTTGGATATGATTTTCCTTGTCGAAGCAGGTAAAGATTTGAATATTGTAGTATTTAGAGGCAAGTCAAGACTTGTTATTTGACAAAATCTCACCTTTAAGTTAACTATTGAACAATCAATTTCCTATATATATGTTAGCTCTAGAAAAAGAAAATTCAGTTGTGATAGAATTTTGAAGAACTTTGACTCAGCTCTACTGTTTGGTGTTTCAATAAAATAAGTTACCTTTTGTAAAGGGTTATTAGGGTTGTTTAATTATAAGACATGGTCAGGTGAGGAAGAATATATTCATATAATTATGATGATGAAAGACCAGGTATTAAGAGTTGTACCAAAAAGAAAGAGTAGTTAGGAGATAATTATATATATTTTTAGATTAGGGGTATTTAACCAATGGAAATGTTCAATGCTTATGCTATATATGGATTCATTCTACAAAGAGAATGAAATTCATTTCCTCATTAACATTGATGGTGACAATTTGCCTCAATTTAAAATTTTACAGTCAGTCCATCAATTAACGTTGAGTGCATGACTTTTTCTTCTTTTTCATTTTTTCACCTTCTAGCTGGTTTGAAAGCGGTCTTGCTAAAATGGATTCTGGTTTTTGGTTTAAAGCTTGCTCAGGATAGAGGTATTCATAATCTGTTGGATTGGCTCTAGATGTTTGTTTTTCTTGATACGGCTCCAAGTTGGATTGGCTCTAGCCTTGTTGATGATTTGCTAGGAGTCACTAGGACTCGGTTGGTCTGTAGTGAATAATAATAATAAATAATAATAAATAAATAAAACTGGTCTTGCTCAAAGCAGCCGCTGCTCCTGATTATTTTCCCGTTTGGGGTTACCTGGTGGTGTTTTTTTTTTTTCTTTCTTTTTGGTCCTAAAACACAGATGTTATTCAGATAATTGGCAGGCAAACCTGAATTCAATCTGATGCTGCTTAACTTCAAATGATGTTTACCAACATGACTGAGTAGCTTTTAAACAGTCCCTCCAGTAATATTTCAAACAGACAAATGTGTCATTTAATTTTTATGGAAATCAGTAAGTCAAATGTGTCAACATGACTGAGTTGCTATGGTTGTAGATTATAGAAAATTTCAAAGTGAGAAAGTAGAGAGAAAGACGAGAAGGGAGAAGAAAATGTGAAACATGGAGATTATGAGAAGATGAAAAAAAGAAAAAGAACGTGGTCTGAAATCCACCACAATCTGTCCGGTTCGGCCCGGTCCCTTTTTTCACTACAACATACTGGAATTGGAATCGAAGAAGGCAGAGAAAGAGGAAAGAGAAGATAATTGTGTGTGTGGGTCAATGGGTCTCAGTCAGGTGAATTTGTGTTTTCTTTTACCAGATTCTACATGTAACCTTTTAAAATCGATCCAACGGTTGAATTTAATGTCCGCACTAATTGCACGCAAATAGCTATCCTCGAGAGAGAGAAATATCTACGTGATTTGCCCTAGAGCATGGACCAAACTTATCAATGTTAAAATGGCAAGGCTCCTCCATTTTAGTATTATTAAGCTGTCATAATATCTTTGTTGAAGTAATGCATAATGTTATTTCAAAACTACAGTACGAAATTATATTATTTTAAAACCCAGAGGGTAAGTAATGCAAACCAACAATCTTATTCAATTAATATTACATCATAGTAATTTATTGGCCAATTTACGTAGCTAAAAACATATTGGCCAACTTAATACATCCAACCAAGCACATCGATTGGTTGTTCTTTCCTTGACCTTTTATGCTTTTCGCATATAATTATTGTTGTATTTTACTAATTGTTGTCGTACCAGAACTGTTTCTGAAGATTGTCAACCACATTGTCGTCCACTTGGAAGGCCTTGGCTAGAACATCAGGGTTGATGGGAGGCTGGGAGCCAAACACTGCTTTGGCTATGGTGATCACTCCTGGGTTCTGGCTGCTAAGCCCAGCGAAGGCTACAGCGTTGACTTGTCCCGCGTTGAGTTGGAAGTGAATGAGGCCAATTGGGAACACAAACACATCTCCCTTGTTCAACACTTTAGTGAATAGGCGATTGCCATCACCGTTGGATGTGACGAAACCAACATAGAGTGTTCCTTCCAAGACCACAAGGATTTCGGTGGCACGAGGGTGAGTGTGAGGAGGGTTTAGGCCATTTGGTGCAAAGTCTATGCGGGCCAAGGATATGCCGAGAGTGTTCAGTCCTAGTAGGTTGTCCACATTCAGGGCTGTCACATTTGAACCAAGCGGATTTTGTGTGTTTCTTGGATTTTGGAGGCCAGAAAAGAAGAAATCATTTGCATTGACAAGCTTTGGGTCCTTGCAGAACTTCCCATTCACAAACACTGCTTCTACACCCAAAAAAAAAAGTTATATTAAACTTTAGTGTTAGAGCTATTCGGAGGTAAAATCCACGTATGTAAGTGGAAATCACTTGATATATATATATATATATATATATATATATATATATATATATATATATATATATATATTAGAGAGATGATCACTAAGATGGCCAGTAAATATAGTACAATTAGCATTATTCAAATGTAAAATTACGTACTAATAAATTTTTCATGCATGAGAAGCTACAGTGAACAGAAAAACAATATTCATAAACCTAATGTCTAATGAAAATAATTCATGTGGAAATAATTGTGGGCTCAGAATATAAATAATTAACACAAGTATATATTAATGCATACCAGCAGATTTGGTGTCATTCAGTGCTACACAGAAGTCCTGAAGAGGACCGGGGTCAGAGGCAGAGACAAGGAAGGTTGCAGATGCCAATATGGCAAGAGTGCTTATGAGGAAATAAACACCTTTCATTGCAGTTGGCTTAATTAGCTAGGTAATAAAGATTTGGTTTGAGGGTTTGGGATGAAAATCCTTCATGGGTTAGAAGCCTATTTATAGACTGGGGAGAATGAACTGGTCTTGTACTCTTGGATATGATTTTCCATGTCGAAGCAGGTAAGGATTTGAATATATAGTATTTAGAACAAAGTCAAGACTTGGTGTTCTTGATTAAATCTCACCTTTAAGTTTAGCTAGAAAGTATATATTGACCAAAATTTTATATTAATTTTCTTCCTTCCAGATCCATATAGTTTAGGGTTTGAATTTTTTACTTCAAATTAATTGCTTCTTCTATTTTTTTCTTCTGCTTTAGGTGGTTTTTAACCAATGGAAATGTTCAATGCTTATGCTATATATGGAATGGATTCATTCTGCCAAAGAGAATGAATTATGAAACTCATTCTCCCATTAACATTGATGGTGACAATTTGCCTCAATATAAAATTTTACAGTCCTTCCCCAAATTGCTTCTGTCATTTCCACCTGCACCCTAGAAATTTGAGTGCACGACTTTTTCTTCTTTTTCATTTTTCTCCTTCTAGCTGGTTTGAAACTGGTCTTGCTCTCTGTTCTCCCATTTGGGGTTAGCTGCTGGTGTTTCTTTTTTTCTTTTGTGTTTGCTCTTATTTTGGTCCTAAAACACAGTTGTTATTCAGATAGTTGGCAGGCACACCTCAATTCAATCCGACTGGACTGATGGTGCTTTAACTTCAAATGATGTTCACCAATTTGACTGAGTCCCCTTGCAAGTAATATTTCTTGACAAATCGGTCATTCATTTTTTGTGGAAATCAGTAAGTCTTGTTAACTTTTTTTTTTCATAACCCTAGTTGATATGGTTGTAGATAATAAAACTAGAATTTTCAAAGAGAGAAAGTAGAGAGAGATAAGAAGGGAAAAGAAAATGTGAAACAGAGATGGAGAATACGAGGGACGATGAAAACAAGTAAAAGAAAACGTGGTCTGAATCCTTCCCTCTTTGTATTTCCGCCAAAATCCTTCCCTCTTTGTATTTCATTCAAAATAACTTTCTACCCATTTTAACTAAGAATTAGCAACCAAAAAAGAGAGTAGTGTTTCTGGAAATGCTCAAGCTTAGATTTACACTTCTAGCGATAAATTTTCCTTTGGTCAATAGTGAATAATTCATTAAACAGCCCAAAGGCAGCAAAGGTAATACAAGCTAAGAAACATATAAAGGGATACATGATTGGATAATATAGTTGAAATCAAAATAAAATCCGGAATCGGTAACCATCAACGCAAAGTAAACTTGACATAAAAATTACATAACTACAAGAAGAGATTAGGATGCTGAGGTTGGTCGAGATCATATAGCTCCAGAAAATGGCTCCTAGAATCAGGCTCACTGCAGAAATTATATCCAACTTCACCAACTCTACCCAAGTTTTCCAAGTCTCCTAGATCTTCATATATGTTGCTTGTATTGAAATGAGGTGTACCATTGCCAAAATGCTCGAGATTATTAAGTTCCTGCAGGATAATATGCACATATTAATACACTTAGGGAAGCCATATACTTGTATTAACAGATACAGATGCATGTAAGAAAAATTAAAATGTAATAACAGTATGGAAATTACACCATCTAGTTTAAAACTCATGCTTCAAGCAATGACATTCTGTAGTTAAGAACAGTCAGTCAGATATTACTATAAGCAGTAACATATCATTGCTCATTGGAAAAACAAGAGAGCATGATCAAGAAAGGAGGAAGAGAAAGAAACTCCTCATCAGCAAAGGATAATAGAATACAATTACTCCTAGCAAAATAAAGCAGGGTTTTTCTTTACTCTCCAGCTATGGGAAAGGAAACAGTGGCAAGAACCAAACATATCTGAAAGAAGCATCAGATAGCATAAAGGACACTAATTAGTTACAGCATTTGCAAATATGTATTGGCAAGCTACAACACACGCACGGAGAGTGTTTTAAAATGATAACACAAATAGGAAAGAAAAGACTTCTTAGTCAAATAAACACCAAAGGCATTGCAAGATTCACATAACCAAATAAAAAATCAGCATACTTATTGAAGGAAGTTGAGGTTCCACCCCAAAACCAATTGGCAATGGGGGGAGTAGCCCAACTCCTTATAAACCCAGGCTAGGTCCCTTAACATTTCAATGTGGGACAAATAATCCCAACACGCCCCCGCACGTGTGGCGAACTTTCAAGCCTAAGACGTGAACAACACAAATTGGGTGACGTGGGAGCACGTGTGGCCGTTGGGCCCAACACGTGAAGCCTTGCTCTGATACCATGAAGGAAGTTGAGGTTCCACCCCAAAACCAATTGGTAAATGACACAATCAAGGTTTGAGTGGATCCTGTGTTTAAGTTAGTAGCACTCGATACCTTAGAGTTTCTCATGTTTTTATATGAAGTTTTCTTTCTGTTATTCCCCTTTCATCTTTTTGTTTCAGACATGCATATTTAATTGTTAGTGGTTTTTTTTTTTCAATTCTTTGTGAGCTTATTGCCTTCCATTTTCTTCTGGTTTTACTTATACATTGTCTGAACAATAAATTGGCAAGTTTATTTGTGCAGATCAATGCAGTGGGAACCAAATTAAATCAAAACCCTAGGTCAAATATTTCCTTCCATTTGGGGATTATTTGACCTAATTGGGAGTTACTCAATTTAATCGGGGGTTACTCAATTTAATTGGGAGTTACCTGTTTTAATTGGGATTGATTTGATTCCTACCATAATTAGGGATTTGATTTAATTCAAATTCCTAATTAATCCAATCTCACCACTCACAGCTCTGGCTACCCGGTTTACACCTTACATATATATCTCCGTACCCTATTTAGCTATTGTTTTCTCTACGAATCAATTGAACTAACTTAGGCATCGGAGGGCCTTTGGCCAACACCTCCCGGGTGTGGTCCTCTTATTTCGATATATTTTGTAGGGAGAAAGAGGCGGTGAAGAAGAAAGGAGAATCTTTCAATCGAATATTCTCGTGGGAAGAAATCGCTCCCATAAATTGGTGCTTTCATTGAGAGCGCGAAATAATACTCAAAGCGTGCTCCAAATTCATTTTCCACACTTTGTTTCAAACAATCATGGTTGATACAAGACGTACGAAGAGCAACACCACCACAACGGGCCCGTCTCATGGTTTCGTGGTGGAAACCACGCTGCAACCGCACGAAACCGTGGTTGCCAACACCTTGCAGTCGCCTCCTCACGCTGTGCAGCCACCTCCAGCTGCTGGAGTTGCAGAACAGCCACTGCAGATAGCTGTTGGAATTGCAGAACAACCGTTGCAAATAGCTGCTGGAATTGTAGAACAGCCGCTTCATGGCCACATGACCTCCACAGCCTTGCAGTCGCACGCGACGGCTGCCGGAGCTGCTCTGTCGCGTCATCCTGTCGGAGCTGCTCTGCCGCGCCATTTTGTGGTTGGAACACATCAGCAGCCGCACCACTCAGCTGTTGGATTTGCTGCACAGCCCCATGGCTACTCCGATGCCATCCCAGTATTGGAGCAGATCCATTCTCTCCCTTCTCTGCAACCACACTTGACGTATGCACCCGTGTGCACATCTAACGGAGCCCTAGCCCATATGCCATTGGGCCCAGTCCACACCTCTCTACCTGACTTACGCAGTCAAGTGGGATTTTAATTCACGGGTTGATCAACTCGCTCAGAGGGTCGACGACCAAAACAATCTAATTGGCCAACTACATAGGCAGATTAATTTGAATCAAGGCGCTGACTTTGGAGCCCATGACGAGGAGAGAAGGATCCGCGAGAATACTGGCGAGCATTTTGAGGGATCCCAGACTAGTCAGTCAGATACAAACTAGCAGGGGAGAGAACGAGATCGTGCTGACGAGACACAGACGTCTGCAAGCCATACTTGGAGCTGGTCAACGATCCATTCAAGACTGGACTCATAGGGGACATGAGTCCGTGAACGATTGCGTGACAAACGCAATGACCGACACTCACTAACCTGCTCAAGAACCAACTCGGGGCGACAACTCGTGGAGGAATCTTTGCAAGCTTAATCCACCAATTTGCCTCATGGGCAGGGCAACCAAGGAGGTCAACCTTTTCAAGTCGACGAGGAAGTCAACCGTCCCCGCCTGAATCACGAGGGTCGCCAATGTGATCAGCAAGCCGTGCACGTTGAGAACGTCGAGAAGCTCATAAACAACCGACTTCATAACTTAAAGATTGGCAAAAATTTCGAAGATGCTCTACGCAGGGAGGTGGACCAAGCAAACTCCACGCCTTTCACTGCCAAAATTGAGCAGGCTACTCCCCCAAAGAGATTCTCAATGCCTTCATTCACACATTTCAAAGGGGATTCCGATCCCGAGAGCCATCTAAAGCACTTCAAAAGTGTCATGATCCTCTACAAGGCCAACGACGCGCTGATGTGCAAGGTGTTTGCAATGACCTTGCTAGGAGCAGCCGAAGACTGATTTCACACCCTGCCAACCGGGTCGATCAGCAGCTTGAAGGAGCTAGCTTACGCCTTCACCAAAGAATACACTTCTTACCGGACAATCAAGAAGAACCCTGACCACATGTTCAACCTGCACAAGAAGTATGATGAATCCCTTCGAGATTACATCAAGAGGTTCAAAGCAGAAAGGCCAAACATTATTGGATGTGATGATCGAATCGCATCATCGGCCTTCAGGAGAGGCTTGCCAACTAAGTGTGAGCTGTATCGCGAGCTGACCATCTCTCCCTGCCAAACACTGGTAGAAGTCTTCGGGGCAGCAAAGCGCTACGCACTTTGGAACGATGACCGGATCCCCCCAAAGAAGGCTGCCAAGCAAGCCGATCAACCGGTTGAGCAGGCAAGCCAAAGGAACGGCAGGATAAATGACAAGGATGGAGGCAAGCGCGGATTACATCCTCAGGGAGGTGCTTCAGCAGCTGAGAGCTATACCAAGTTCACTATCCCGATACACCAGATCCTGGCCCAAATAAAGAACATGCCTTGGTTGAAGAAATCATCGCCTTTGAAGGGAAACCCAGCCAAGAAGGATACCAGTAGATACTGTGAATTCCATGAAGGGCACGATCATTACACAAAGGACTGCTTCGCCTAGAAAAAGCACCTCGAAGAACTGGTCGGTGATGGCCATTGCACAAAATTCATTGCAAGGGGGGCTATCCAGCATATCAAGGATCGTGACGCAGTTGCAAATGAGCCTCCACGAAAAAAGTCATACGGATCAACATGATCCTAGTCGACTCTAAGAGCCCGAGCTGACCACCGGGGAGCAGTAGAGAAAGATCAAGCAAGCGACTTTTGTCTCCCAAGCCGTCACCAGCTACCTAGTCATGGAAAACAATCCTAGCATCATCTTTTAAGAGAAGGAAGTTCAAAGACAACGGAATGCTCATCACCTCTGGGGTATTATGCATAAAGCTCATCACGTATCAGCTCGGCTCCAAGCAGGCGGCCAAGCCTCACTCACCTCAATTGAAGACAAGTTATTTTTTATGCTACCAACAAAGTTCGAGCTTATCATTCCAATGGGGTGTTCACGAAAGCAATCGACACGTCTCCGGATGTAGGCCAAACGGGTCACTCATCGACACGTCTCCAGACGTAGGCCAAACAGGCCACTCTCATTGACACGTCTCCGGACATAGGCCAAACGGGCCACTTCATCGACACGTCTCCGGACGTTGGCCAAACGGGTCACTCTCAACGACACGTCCCCGGACGTAGGCCAAACAGGTCACCTTCGACACGTCTTTGGACGTAGGCCAAACGGGTCACTCTCATTGACACATCTCCGGACGTAGGCCAAACGGGCCACTCTCATCGACACGTCTCTAGACGTTGGCCAAACGGGCCTTTCTCAACGACATGTCCCCGGACGTAGGCCAAACAGGTCACCTTCGACACGTCTCCAGACGTAGGCCAAACAAGCCACTCTCATTGACACGTCCCAAGACGTAGGCCAAACGGGCCGTTCTTCTCGACACGTCCCCGGATGTAGGCTAAATGGGCCACTCTCATCGACACGTCTCCGGACGTAGGCCAAAGGGCCCACACTCATCAACACGTCTCTGGACGTAGGCCAAACAGGCCACTCTCATCGACACGTCTCCGGACGTAGGACAAACAGGCCACTCTCATCGACACGTTTACTGACATAGGTTAAATGGGCCACTCTCATCGATATGTCTCTGGACATAGGCAGAACATGCCCGAAGTCCCTTAATGGGGACCCTGGCACTTATAAGTTTCCTAATGGAGACACATAGTCAAGATACTGGTTGGTTTTTCGAGCAGTTCACAAGTCAATATGTGAATTGAAATTGGAAAAATAACTGAAATTTTCATAACAAGCTGACCAACCGGCCAAGTTCAACAAAAAGAAGATGGTCAAACAAGACCAATTATTCTAAACAAGAAAGTAGACTACAAAAGCTGAAAAGAAATAAAGAAGTCTTCATATACTCCAAGACGCCGGCAGGAGACCTCTGATTTGTAGCCTCTTCGGCATCCACCTAATCAGCCACGCCTACAACAGCTCCACCTGCCTGCTTCGCGACATCTGCCACCATCTCATCAACTGCGTCCCTTGCTCTATCCTCTTCAGCTACTGCCTCTTCGGGCGCCTGCTCTTCAGTTCCTTCCATGTTCACAGCATTAACCTGCTCACATTGTACATGGAACAAGTCAAGGCAAAGCATCTCGATGTATCCGTCTAAATTGCATGGAAGGGAGCAGTCCCATCTGCGTAGTGCATGTTGCCCAACTTGTACGCATCTATGATGGCTTCGGACTTGGATTTTTTAGCAGACTTGTGGTGGACACGAAGTCTAGCCAGGAGCTTTTCATAGCTGAGGGAGATGTCAGCATTCTTGAGCTTAGAACGGAAGTAGATATTTTTTCGACTAGCCAAGTTAGCAGCAGAAGAGCTAAGCTCAGAATCTTTCTCGACAAGGGAGCTTTTCAGCTCGAATGTCATCGCCCTCAAATCAGACGTCTTCTTCTTATAACGGATCTGCTCGGCAGAGAGCTTGCTAATCAATTCAGCATTCTTCTTCCCCAACTCGCTTAGCTAAGCAGAGAAGGGGGCAACAGCAGACGAGTTCCGAATAGTCTCAGCATAAAAAAATCGCTCATTTTTTTTAAGCAAATGAACTGTTGCTTTCCTTTATTTTTCCAATGAAAGACTTGAAAAAGTATCAAGACCCCCAGCCCGATGGATATTATTAACCAGCTTGACATAAGCAAACGGGCTTCATAGAAAGTTCATCTTCAGCAGATCAGACACGCCTACATCCCCTATAAGACTAGACTTGTCCACCTTGGGATCAGCCGCTGACGTTGTAGAAGAGCTCTTCGCCCGGGCAAATGTCGTCTTCTTGGCCTATGCCATCCTCACCTCTAAAGGAGTCAACGACGATGAAACAACTCCACGCTTGACTGCTCATGACCCAACTACCCAGTTTGATCTTCATCCCTCGACCGATGTAGACAACTCTAACTTCAGAGAGGAATACCAATATCTCCTTGCCTCTCTGTAGGTGAACTAGTTCACGAGCGAACCACTTCACGAAGCAGATCACGATCTCCAAGCTTGTCTGTAGGAGGCTCGAGTGGAATATCCCGAATATTTCGTATACCTCAAATCTCCTTGTTATCTACACAAACAAGATGTTTAAACCTTGCTGCTTCCATCTCTAACATCCTGGGTAAGGGGCAGACCACCAACTTCCTCCTGGTACTCACTTAGCAGTCACCAGCGGCCATCACTGCTCCATCTTTCTTCAGCCACCAGTCACGACGATAGCCAGCCTGGTGCTCGCCACAAAAAAAAAAAAAAAAGACGAAAAAGAAATATTCGTGCTCGACTTACCTCGGGATGCACATCGACTCCTTTCTTCGACAAGCAGTACAAATTCTCCAAGATCTCTCTCAAGCTAGAAAGTAGAGAAGTTAAGTTTGCGATAGGAAGAAGAGTGAAGAGAAGCCCTACATTTACACAAATTGGGCATCCTAGGTCAAGAAGGAATCTCAAGCCCGTTCCTACTGGGAACCCAACTCCAAGAACAATCAAAAGCCCACTCCAACAGGGAACCCAATTTGCAAAAAGAGCCCAAATCCAAGAAGGAAGCCCAGTTACAGCTGGACAGCCCAACAGTTAGTGCACACCTCCTCCATGCCACCACGCGTCATGCAGAAGCTGGGAACCAAATTAAATCAAAACCCTAGGTCAAATATTTCCTTCCATTTGGGAATTATTTGACCTAATTGGGAGTTACTCAATTTAATCGCGGGTTACTCAATTTAATTGGGAGTTACCTATTTTAGGGATTTGACTAGGGATTTGATTTAATTCAAATTCCTAATTAATCCAATCTCGCCAAATCGGGGAGGAATAATTCCTTTCCATTTGCTGAATTATTCCTCTGAAACCCGAGCCTCCGAGGCCCCTATAAATAGATAGCTACACACAAGGGTTGAGACACGTCTAAATTCATACTGAAACTCT
This sequence comes from Prunus kanzakura, assembly GCA_020521455.1. Classification (NCBI taxonomy): domain Eukaryota; kingdom Viridiplantae; phylum Streptophyta; class Magnoliopsida; order Rosales; family Rosaceae; genus Prunus; species Prunus kanzakura. Next base: position 77,826 of record BPUM01001031.1, read on the forward strand.
GCAAAAATTATCCCTCATATACCCTAGCCGCCATACTCTCTCTCCCTTTTTACACAAGGCTCCGGCCACCACTCACGGCTCCGGCCACCCAGTTTACACCTTACATATATATCTCCGTACCCTATTTAGCTATTGTTTTCTATACGAATCAATGGAACTAACTTAGGCATCAGAGGGCCTTTGGCCAACACCCCCCGGGTGTGGTCCTCTTATTTCGATCTATTTTGCAGGGAGAAAGAGATGGCGAAGAAGAAAGGGGAATCTTTCAATCGAATTTTCTCGTGGGAAGAAATCGCTCCCATAGAACAGTTGATGAAATATTTGAAAAAATTCGACCAATTTTTGCTCCATTGTCATTGATTATCCTGGTTCTCTTCTTCTTTATAGTACAAACTTTTATATGAAATGAAAACACAAAGAACAACCTAGAAGAATATGATTTTAACCCACAAGTTAATGTGTGCCCATGCTTAAGGCGAATGAGGCAATAACTTGTTTTTCTTTCTGCAGCAAATGAACGGTTTGAGTGAAAAATAGCAGAGCATGTAAGATTATCTGGTTTTCAATTAAGGCACTCTGTCTTCTCTCTTTGGCAAAGATCACTGTGAAGAGTGGAAGTTTGTACCGAAAGAAGCATCGTGAAGTCTAAAGCAATAAATTATCAGATGGGTTAATTTTTCTTTTTTCTACCCTGATTATTGCACTTGATGATGCATGTACCCAACTTAAGCTGGAAGGAAAACTACGCAGCATAACTGGTTCGTTTCAATATAGAATAGTTTGAATTTATGTTAATATTTTGTGGCATCCACAGAAAAGGGAAAAAGAAATTTATCATTTCTTTATATTGAATTCAAGATTTGCAATTGGGCTTCTTTGGTTATGTTTGGGCCTTCGTCTACAGAGTTTCTCCTCATATGAACTTTGTTCTTTCGGCCCTTCACATTATTTTCCCATAGGGGAGCTTCTATAGTGAGGGGAAAGTTATAAGGAGTTTTTTTTAGGGGTATGTTAGAGCCGTTGGATTTCATTCAATGGTGAGTTTAAAAGAGGGTGCATGTAGAACCGGGTTGAAATCTGACCCGTTGGAAACCCAACTTCAGTTGAAGATATTTCCCTCTCTGAAAAATTCAAGAACACAATCCTCTGTTTTTGAATGTAACGCAAACCCAGAATTAGAAAGATCCAAAGCTCCCAAACACTATAGTCGCTCCATTGTCATCAACTCCTTGGGAGGCCTGCGATCTATGGCATCCTCGGTATGACGATTAATGGCTCTTATCTAGCTATTGCCCTGTTTTGATTCTATGGCTGAAGTGAAAACCCCTTCTCTTTTTCGTTCAGCACACGAGATTCCAGATGAAAGCAAAGTAGCATATCTCATTTTGTAGCTAGACGCCGCAGCAGCATTTGTTCCTCGATTGTGGTAGAGATGGAGTCTCCACTACCAAAGAGTCTTCTCTAATGTCCACCACATTCTCTTAAGCTGATTGACTTCGGAGCTCCCGCTTGAGTTTGAGAGGTAAGTTTACTGTTGCTGGATTGATTTTATTGGGTTTGGTTTGTTTTTTGTGAGGGTGAGAAATTCGTCATTTGTGGCATCAATAATGCGTCATTTCTGCGGTCAATAATGTGTTATTCTGCCGTCAATAATGCGTCAGTTTTCTGTCAATAATGCGTCATTTCCTTATGAATATTCAATATATTTAGTTGATTGTTTTTGGTGGGGGTGGGAAATTATGAAATGTAGGTAAAAGATCCTAAACTTAGGCTTAATGGCATTAGGAGTAAGCATTTGGAGAGGACATTGGGAGAAGTTCTGTAATTGCTGGTTTGAATTACATTTGTGTTCTTAGTTGAACATGTTGGTTCTAATGTTATATTTTCCAGATTATTGCACAAGAGATGACGTAACTATTATTAAATTTTGTGTAATAATGGCTCTTACAAACAAGCTAGGCTATGCGTCTTTTTTGTGTCAATTTGGGCAATGTTTTGTGTAAGTAGAATGCATTGATATGTTGTAATGCAGTAATGATTGATTAATGAATTAATATTTGCTATGCAGTGATATATAAATAGTTCAAAAATATATGTGGGTAAAATGTCTGGGGGCTCAGAGAGTAATGACTGTGTAACAGCTAATGGGATGGTTTACATTCCTGAAGTAAGAAATGAGGAAACTGTTGTGAAAATGGACAAACACTTTCACTCACTCCCCTAATGATCTTGTTGTTGATGGACTTTGTGACACACACAATGATGGATGAATCACACACACACTTGAGAAACCAACCAAGCACAAAGTGACATAAGTATTTTAGAGGTTCAACAATTGCCTACATCCTCTTGGTGATCCCCTTGAGAAATTCACTAATGAAAGAATAAGTTACAACTTTGGTTTACAAAGAAACCCCCTTAGAACTCTATTCTCTCCCAAGCTCTCTTTTCTCTCTCACCCCTTTGCTCAACACTTTGATGCACTTGTGAACACTCTCACAACCCTTGGTGTTTCCCTCCTTGGTGTCTAAACTCTCAAGACCCAACTCAGCTCCCTCTTGAACTGATTGCCCTCTCTCTCTTCCTCCCTTGGTGAGATAAACCTCTCTTGAACACACTAGCTCCCAGCTACTTGTCCACTCCTTGAGAAGTAAAACCACACTCCTATGATGTCTTGCACCTTCACTTTCTTTTGTAGGCAGACCTTTGGACTTAGTAGAGGGCTGTAATTACTCCTTCACGTTCTTGCTTTCAGCTACCCACCTAAACACAAGGTTAGACAAACCAGAAAACAAGCCATAAAGCATGCACCCTTTGTCCCCTTGTCTCCCACCTAGAAAACCCTTTGGTTCAAGACAACAAACAACATTTAAATGGTGTTCCAGCTTCTAAGGCACTTTGCCAAACTCCTAGAACCCATAAAACACTTTGGAGGCTCGAGGAAATAGGTAGGAAAACGACACATGTGAAAGCACCTCGAAACAGCCCAGAACAAACAGCACAGCACATCTAGCGACCGGTCGCACGATCCCAGCGACCGGTCGCTATCTGCAATTTCTCCAAACTTTGAATCTGCTTCTAAACGACTGGTCGCAAATACCCAGCGACCGGTCTCCTCCTCCTTCACTTGCATACTAAATGTGAGCCAATTTTACAACAGAAACACCAGCGGTTGGGATGAAGTTCGACTCGCTTGACCTCGTTTATAATTTCTATAATAGATATGCATTCTTGGCTGGCTTTGGTATTCGACTTCATTCCAGCTTTTGGGGGACAAATAAGAAAGAGATTCTGAGGAAAGAATTTGTTTGTTGCAAACAAGGTGCATACAGGAAAGATGAAACTCGGGAGAGAAAAAGACAGCGGGGAATAAGTAGATGCAATTGCAAAGCTAAGATTGTGGTTGTGAAGAGAAATGGGAGCAAGAAGTATACCATCTCTCTTTTTGCAGAGGGACACAATCATAAGATGACAGCCTCAGAAAGAGTGCATTTATTGAGATCACACCGTTGTATTTCGGATTCTACAAAAGTACTTACAAAATAGTTGGGTTCGGTTAATATCCCCATTCATCAGAAGGTAAGTATTTTCGAGGTGCAATCCGGAGGAATGGATAAAATCGGTTTTATCGAAAAGGATATTTACAATCTTGAATGTAGTGTGAATGGGAAGCTGAGGAACCACGATGTTGAACTAGTGACCGAGTATTTTATGGCTGAACAGAAAAAAAAAATGAGGCTTTTTATTTCAAGATTGAGAGAGATGGCGAAGACAGGTTTAGTCGATGTTTTTGGGCAAATGCAACTTCTAGACGGGCGTACCGGTTGTATGGAGATGTTGTTGTATTCGATACCACATTCAACATGAATCGATACGACTTGACATTTGCACCAATATTGGAAGTTAATAACCATGGTCAGACAATTGTCTTAGCATGCACATTTTTTAGCAAGGAAACGACTGAGTCGTTTATTTGGATGTTTGAGGAGTTTAAGAAAACCATGCAAGGTGGCGAACCTAAAACAATCATTACAGATCAAGATGCGGTCATCACCAAAGCGATTTCAATAGCCTTCCCGACTACATTTCATCGGCTTTGCATATGGCAAATTACATCAAAGTTTCCATGTTAAGTTACCACATTCTGCTTATAAGGAGTATTGGCGTGAATTTCAGAAAGCCATATGGGATACTGACAATAAGGATGAGTTTGATGCAAAGTGGAATATTGTGGTTACAAAGGCTGGTTTGACTGACCATCAAAGGCTAAGTTCAATGTTTGATTTAAGGGAATCTTGGGTTCCAGCCTACGCACGAGACTTTTTTGCTGCTGGAATGTCAAGCAGCCAAAGAGCGGAAGGGTCTCATGCTTTCTTCAAGCAATACATATCAAGGAGAAATTCGTTGATGGATTTCATAATACGATTTGAGAGGGCACTTTCCCATCAACGTCAAAAAGAGTTAGCTGCTGATCACGTAGATGCATTTGAAGTGGCTCAATGTATTCTACCAATGCCAATGAACAAACAAATGGCTACCTTGTACACAAGGGCAATGTTTCAAAAGTTTGAGAAAGAACTAATACAAAGTACAGCATGTTTCCTAGAGCTCAAAACAGAGGATGCTTCTAAAGTTGTCTTTAATGTGAGCGAAAGGAAAAATTGGCAAACAAAAGTGGCAGAAGTCGTATATGTCAAAGATTCTGACCACGCATCGTGTAGCTGCAAAAAATTTGAATTTGTTGGGATTATTTGCAAGCACATCCTAGCATTGTTCAGAAGGGACCAGATTGAATATATGCCCGATAAATATATTTTGAAAAGGTGGAAGAAAACTGCGAAAGCTGGATTGGTGTCAGATGCAAATGGCAATGAAATTAAAGACTCTGCAGATCCTGGTCTTTTAATAAAGCGGAGTACAATGTCCCGACTTGCTTCAGATGTGGTTGAGGATGCATTAATGTGTGAAGAAGGATGTGAGCTAGTGTCAGAGACTCTAAAAAGTTTGCGGGTGAAGTTGAAGTTGTTGAAGGATGGACCAAGTAATAACGAAGTTGGAGGGTCCAGCTCTCAAACACAATATATGAAAAACCCTAAGAGAGTAAGGTGCAAAGGAAGGTGGAAACAAGTAACGGGAGCAAAGGAAAAGCCAATGAAGCGAGGGATTCGACACTGTCGGGAGTATGGAGACACTGGTCATGATAGAAGACAATGCCCAAGAAATTTGAACACACCGTAAGATGTTAAAACTATTTATAATAACACCTAAAATTTGAATAGTTAAATTTTTTATGTGCTTGTGTTTGGTGTTTATGCAGGACATCACCGTCGAACAATGAGGAATCAACTCCAATAGATCTCAGTGACCCATTATTCGACGAATTTTACAGGATGCACGGACCTACCGAATGATTTATGTTTGTATTATACAAAGGCCGGTTGTTATGAAGGCTAATGATCAGGTTAAGTTTTCTATATGCAGTTTTATTTTATTTGTTTGTTCATGTCCACTGATAAGCTCTTACTTTGTCCACTGCTAATTGAAATGGAAATTTGGTTGGTTTACTTCTTGCATGAAATTTGAACACATGTTAATTTTACATGTCTTCTCCCTATTTGGAAATTTTCATAGACATTTGATAAAGTATCAAATTTTGAGTTTTGTGAAGAAGCAATGACTTTTACCACGTACAATGGGTAGTTTATGCTGAATTATGAATGAGTGACACAGATTCATTGATTATATCACAGGCTAATGTAGCATTTCTGGCAGGGAGCTGTTGTTTCCATCAGCAGTAATGATTTCCAGCACGAATCATTTCCAGCAACACTAATCATTTACAGCAGCAACCAATTTTTCCTAATGTTATGTTCTAGTGCTTGACTGGTTATTAAGATCTGACCTTGACTATGAAGCAATATTGGTGCACGATTTTGTAAACATTCGTACCTGAAGAATACTTGAAATTTGCACTATGTTGGAACACAATGATTAGAAATCAGCGTGTAAAATACAAACTACAATACAACATCTTCTATGCATGATAAGTACATTGCAGCTAATCACATTTCGAATGCTTGGAGAATATTAAAGTGTACACCAACATTTCAACTACTCGTAATTTCGAACACACAAGAAAATTACATTGCAAAGCATTTTATGTGCTCCCTCTTAGCAATATCACGATCACCCCAACCAACTGAACAATGGTAGTCGTATGGGTCAGCTTTTTCCGAGCAGCTTGCACGTGCTTATGGTCACTCGTGTCCCCACTCATATAGATGAAATAAATATTCAGCAATATTAGTAATATTTTGTTATATAAATAACCCATAAATCATTCACCAAAGAATGTATAGCACATTGGCATGTAAAGTGAATAAGGAGAGTGTTACTTATGACTGACGTGTCAATTTTTTGAGAAAAAGTACGCCATATGTTTAATGTGAAGGGACATGATAATGCGACTTTACTGATTCCCAATGCGTGGTGATATTGACAACTTATTGAATAATATTTCAGTTTTTGCAAAATACAATGTTAGACACAAGGAATTGCAATACATAGTCCCAATAATTATATATGAAGCAAATGAAAGTAATACTTGTGTTATTATAAATTAGATAATGAACATTAAGGAAATATACTTCTAATTTGTCCCAGTTATATGTTGTTGTTTGTACTGTTTCATGTCCTACTTTTTCTATCTTTCTTTATATTATATGTTTAGGGAATCCCTCAAAGCAACATATACTGTGAAAAATAAAATATTGTGTGAAGTTCTAATCACTCATATAGACTAGGACAAATATTCAGTACTATTTCAAAATTGCTTGACTGGTGTCAGGCCATCGAACGATGTGATTTGACATGATAGAGATATTTACTACGAACCCAAGACGGAGCCATATTGACAACTTATTGAATAGCGTTGACGTGTTCAAAGATCTAGATGCATGCACCCATGATGGCTTCAGAGCATTGTCCAATTATTATATATGTGGATTATTATAACAAAAGAGATACTTTTACAGCCGTTTATATGAAGAGAAATGCTAGCAACCTTCTCTCTAACCTTCTCCTTTGGACCTTCTCCTCTCTTTGCTTGACATGTGTCATTCTCTCTACACTTAAAACAATGCCATTAATATATTATACAAACTAACTTTTGCTTTCCAAGTTTACCCTTATTACATGTATTCAATTTATCCAAAAAAAATTCTCAACTTTCTTACCATCTTATTATTATTTTTTTTATAAACAAAATATCTGTTTTTTTTAAAAAAAAAGAGGAAATGTCCCCTTTTTTTTTAACGTCAAGTTTAGACTTTTTTTAAAAAAAATCTAAACCCTTTGTGTTTTATAAATAAAATAAAAAAGGGACATTTCCTCTTTTAAGAAAAAAAGCACATATTTTCTTTAAAAAAATAATTTACGTTAAAAAAAGATTAATAAGATGGTAAGAAAGTTGTGAATTTTTTTTGGATAAATTGAATACATGTAATAAGGGTAAATTTGGAAAGCAAAAGTTAGCTTGTATAATATATTAATGGCATTGTTTTAAGTGTAGAGAGAATGACACATGTCAAGTAAAGAGGGGAGAAGGTCCAAAGGAGAAGGTTAGAGAGAAGGTTGCTAGCATTCCCCTTATATGAAAGGAAACTAATTCTTGTATTATTAAAACCTAGATAATGAATATTAGGGAAATATACTTGTGATGTTGGTTGTTGCAAAATATATAGCTAGGGTTAAGAGGAAAGTGAGTTATCTAAAGGCATTCAAATTTTTTCATTATGAAATTCATGATTTCTAGCTTTCCCCCAGTTGTATAACGTCACAAGGAGGCCGGAGTAATTTTCGGGGCATTTTTCCAATTTTCCTACTATTTATTTAACTTTTTAAAAGATTTTTGCACTCAAAAAAGCCAAAATAATCGGAAGATGACACCTGGCGCGATCTGAGCGCATCACCTTTCACCACTTGCACAAGTGTACGTCAATACACAAGGCCACATCCTTGGTTTTTACCCTAAATTCTTATTTTATTGTTTTTTCTTATGAAATTCATAACTAAATACACAAAAATGATAAAAATGTTTCGAAAATTGATACGAACGCATTGACACTTCATCTTCCTTACTGAATTCCCTATTTCATGGTTACGCTATATTAGTATTTTATTATTATTTACCATACATTATTATTATATTACTTTTTAGCCTCTACATTTGTTAATTATATTTACTCGAAATTATTATTTTTATTGTTATTTTGAGTGAGAATAGACCATTTCTGGTGTTAATCAGTTTCTCTCTTCTTCAATTTGTTAATTTTTTTTTCCTTTATTAGGGTGAAGGGATGTTTTGAAAAATAAAAAGAAAAAATTACATTCCAAGCATTGTATAACATCATAAAAAAGTCAATGAATAGCCTATTCTTTGTATAGCTTAATTTGGATCCCAAACATCTCATTCATTCATACAAAATTGACAAATTACTGACGACTGACATAATGGTCCCATAAGATAGTTTTACATTGCAAAGCATATTATTTGGTCCCTGTTAGCAATACCACGATCACCCCAACCAACTGAACAGCCGTAGCCGCAATTAGTAAGTCGTATTGGTCAGCTTCTTCCCTAGCAGCTTTGACGTGCTTATGCTCACTCATGTCACCACCATCGTCTAGTATCTCTCTCACAGCATCAGGGGATACATAGTCCCAATTATAACTTGTATGAGAAGTTGCCGCAAATGCTCGGAAATTTTCGAATCCTTCGTTGAATGCCATCTCCAGTTCACTATGGTGCTCTTCGCATCGCATATGGTTCATCAAACAACCTTTAATTTCATCATTCATTACTGTATCCAACTCCTCTGCTTTCAACTTCCTTGTATGACTCAACTTCAAGTACTTATTCTTTTGGGAGAACGCTTTGTTAACTCTAATGTTAAGATCAGCCAAAATGGCCTCGTCTTCAACACATTTCTCGTGCCACGAATTGATCAGTCTGGAATTATAATCTAGCTTGCTACTGACTGCATGTATTGCCTCTAATGGATCATCGGAGTCCCCCTCACTCCCAAATGATGTTGAAAATGGAAGGGGTCGGCGAGTACAACGTGGAAATGGAGCCTGCAACTCCAATTTTTCATATTCGACTGTGTTGTTGGCGCCTGAAGAGGATGACATGCTTGAATAATCCTATTTGTTTTTTGAGGATGAGGATTGCATATGCAATTTCGTTTGAGGAAGGGGACATAGCTTTATAGACCAACATACCAAAGCTTGCGTGTAGTCAACATATGTACCTTATTTCAATTTTTAAAAAGAGGTGTCAGGTTTTGCTTTTCAAGCATGTCAACCTCATTACACCACTGTCAGTGGTTGAAAGAAACTCAATGGAAGTGACATCTAGTTTGTGAACCCAACCACAGTGGTTAGGATTAAACTTAGATTGTATCAGACAAAAAATTAATTTATACATTGTCAACCAAATATTTTTTGGCGGGAACCTTTTTATTGGTATTACTATCACACCCTTCATAGAAACTCTCCCTCCACGAAAAACTGACTCCTCCACCGAATCTCTCTCCATCGACTGAAACTCTCTCCTCCACAGAAACTCTCTCCCTCCATAGAATGGATTTACTAACCAAGTTTGATGTCAGCATAATAAACACCCCTCCAAACAAAGACCGCCTTCGAAACGCAAGTGAGTCACCAGACAAGCAGTGTCACATTCCTAGACAGAATGACCATTTTGTTGGAAGTTTTGAGTCTGAAAGGGTTCTTGGATTCTGGAAGGAGAGGCATCTTCAACTTGGTGATGAAATCCAAAGGGCAAGGGCACGTTTGGAATTTGTTGAAGGCAGCGCATGAAGCGTAGACACAAATGACTTCGGAGTGTAGCTGTTCAAAAATACAAGAACTCATCTAATGCAGTGGAGTCAAAGAAGCGTGTGATGCAAGCTGGATTCGACTACTTCCGGTCCTATGCAAAACTCGTCGTACCCGGGTTTGATTGGTCATCTATTACCTTTTCCGACGTTAACAAATATACTCACCAAGGGAAGTAACCATTTTGGTTATCGTGTTTGAGCAGAGGCAAATCAGTGGAATTGAAATTTTCGTTCAACTCTGCTTCAAACCTATTTTGATGCTTACTACTATGGAAGATTTCAACCTTCATATTTTGATGTCTTTAATGACGAGAACACGTGATGCAACGTGGCCATCTACTTCAGTCATATGTTGCTGCCATGTCCATTTTTGTGTGATCACATATCAAATTTGGACATGGTTGCATCATATGCAATGTTGCCTTTATTTATTATATGTTAGGGCAAAGTTTATGGAAAAGCATTCGTGACAAGGTTATGTTATTGTTTTTTTGTACTGGTTCATCTCCTACTATTATTTTCTTCCTTTATATTATATGTTTGTGGAATCCCTCAAAGTTAACATATACTGTGAAAAAAATGCAGAGTGAATATATAATCACTTATATAGACTAGGACAAATATTCACTAATATTTTAAAATTGCTTGAGTGGTGTGAGGTTTTTCAAAAAAAGTATGGCATTATTTTATGTGATTCGACATGATGGATATTTTGTACTGATTCCCGATGGACTACTTATTGAATACCTGTGACGGTTCATAACTCTAGACGCAGTTGCATATGGACGACTTATTGAATACCTCTGACGTGTTCAAAGCTCTAGGAGCAGTTGCAATGATGGCTTCAAAGCAGTGTGCAATTATTATATATGTACATTATTATAACAAAACAAAAACAGATTATGTTACATCCTTATATTTGAAAGGAAACTATTTCTTGTCTTAATACAAATTATATAACGAATATTAAGGAAATATACTTGTTAAAGTGAACAAACATATATACTTAGGGTTAAGAGGAAAGTCAGTTCTCTAAAACAATTTTGATTTTTTTCATTGCGAAACGGATGCTTTATAGGTTCCCCTAGTTTTATAACGTCACAAGGAGGCCGGAGTAATTTTCGGGGCATTTTTACGATTTTCCGACTATTTATTACAATTTGTTCAAGTTGTTTGCACTAAAAAACCCAAAATAATCGCAAGTTGACACATGGCGCGATCTCAGTGCATACCTTTCACCACTTGCACAAGTGTACGTCAGTAAATATGGCCACATTCTTGCTTTTTACCCTAAATTCTTATTTTATTGTTTTGCCTTACAAAATTCATAACTAAAAACACAAAAATGATAAAAAAAAAACTTCCGAAAATTGCTACGAATTCATTGAGGCTTCATCTTTCTTACTGAATTCCCCGTTTCGTGGTGACGCTAAATTATTATTATATTACTTTTTACCTTCTATATTTATTAATTTTATTGACCCTAAATTTTTTTTTTGGTAATTTTGTTATGCGAAAAGACCATTTCAGGTGCCAATTAGTTTCTCTCTTCTTCAATTTCTTAACTTCTAATTTTTATTAGGGTTAAGGGATGTTTTGAAAAAGTAAATGAAAAAAATACATGCCAACTATTGTATGGCATCATAAAAAAATTAGTTTAGGATATGATAAGTGGGAAAATGTCTTTTCCAACCACTGGTGAAAAGACAGCTCACTCCATGCACGCCTTTTCGTTTACCAAATATTAAGATTGTAGTTGGGCAAAATATCTATGTCAATAAAATATCATATTACCCATCTATGATGTCAGTAAGCATTCAAGTATACAAATATATATATACGTAGATTTATATATTAAACGGTTTATGACTGCACAAACACCAGACAAAATACATTAAAACCCAACATTTGGCCAACGTAGCCAGCCAACGTAGAACTGAAGAGAAGCAAGTCCAGAAAGCATAAAAACCTTAAAAACATACTACAACTAATTATAAGGGTATGGATTCCCTGGCACAACATACACACGCATTACCTTGAACCAAAAAACACTCACGGTGCCATTTGCATCGATTGCAACAAGTCCAGAAGGAAGGATTTATCTTTGCTTCAGTAGGCCAGCCTTCAATGACAAAACACCATTCGTTGTTGTTACAAGCGCTGCAGTGATTGAACTTAATCTTCCCATAGTAAAACATATCTACGATATGTCTTGCAACAGTCCAAACTCGGCTTAATCTTCGTCTCAAAGAATCCCTGGTTCCTTTCATATCAATGTTGTTACGTTGATTCAAAGAACACAAAAACTCTAATGCATCCTCTTTTGACTGACCAATTCCAGACATGCCAAGAAGTCCAACTATATATGCCGCTTCCATATGGCCTGCCGTGGCTGCGATGCGCATCCCATACAACGCTTCCACGTTACCCTGCATGAAAAACACTTCGAACGCGTCTCTAAATATCGACTCAGGGTTCTCACAAGCTCTGCATTGTTGCAAGAAAAGCTGGACCGCAGGATTAGCATGGTACCAACTAGGATGGTCTGGGTACTTAGCCATTGAAATGGTGTTCCACACTTGTGGAGTGTTTGCCAACGTCCGGAATAATGGGCACACAAATGCCATACGGAAGAGATCTTCCGAAGATTGGGTTGCCACGTATAACATCACTTTAAACCAAGCCAACTCCGGGATGAAGGCTTGGGGCATCTCCAAATGGATATGCTTCCTTCTCTTTCCTCCGATTGTAGTGAAATATTTGGAATTCATGTGTTTCTATTTTTTTGGAATGGAACGATTTGAGGAGTGGAAGAGGGGAGAAATGAGAATAGATGGGGTTTTGGTTCTGTTTTAGGCTGTGTTTGTTGTACCGTTTGGAAAATGTGTTTCCACTTTAGGTTTTTCTCACTTGACCCTTTTTAAAGAAACTGAACCAACACCCTAAAACTAGAGAAAAACAGAAGAGAAGGAAAACGTCATCGAAATGCAAAGTCAGATAGTCAAAAAGTAAATTAAGAACCTATTTGCATAGCCATTTTTAGGATTTTCCCACCATTTTTATGTCATTGAATCAAATGTGACGGATTACTGACTAGTCACAGAACGTCCCATCAGATAACTTTTCATTTTCCCACACCGAAATATACTAGTAATGTTATTAAAATGTGATGGATGCTTATCCAACTAGTTGGCTTAATGAAAATAATATATTTACAGCAGTTTCCCCTCAATTTTCAGATCGAGTTTTGGTAGTTAAATATTATATTGGTTTATGGGGTAAACGGTGCCACAATTCTGACGGTACATGTGTCCAAATCATGACCAACCCACCCACAGACAGAAAATAAGGATATAAATCGATTTGGGCAGAGATGAGAGAGAGCTGAGTCCGAAGAGGTTTCAGTGAGAAGATGTGAGTGAGAAGGTATGAGTCCGAAGAGGTTTCAGTGAGAAAATCTGAGTGAGAAGAGGTACAAGTGAGAAGATTCAGCATGTCTTCGTCTTCATCTCCCGCTCAAACAAAGAGGTGTCCGTAATATGGAGCTGCAATGGTGCTTCGGGTTTCAAAATCAGATAAAAATCGAGGGAAGCCATTTTGGAAGTGCCTAACCTCCTATGTAAGTTTTCATTTCCAGAATATGTATGTGGGTGAAAAAAACCTTTGTCTAACTCTGACACAATTATTTTGCATATATGATGCCTGCAATTAGGGAGCCACCAGTTGCAATAGATTTGAATGGGTTGATGTAACCTCCGCTCAAGCAGAACAGCCAGATGACACGTATGATGCTACGGTGCTGAATATGTTGAAGTCCATTAAGGACTTGGTATTAGTTTTATTACTTTTATCAATTTTAATATTATTTGTTCTTTTAATGACCAATTAAGTGCACAATTTCAAGGATTGTAAAAATTCTCCACCAAAAGACATGTTGCACGCACCACCAATGAGTTTTCAAACCTATTTTGTAATTTTTGTTCTTGAAATAGGTGGATTGGCATTGAGTTTAAATTATTGTTTGAAACAAAAGCATTTGTTTGTCTGAAACCCAGCAACAACTTTTCAAGACCGACTTTAAAAAAATAAAGTCATACGAAGACGATAAAATCACAATACATGGCCAATACGATGCAATAATAAGACAATACATGTTTTTACAATTGCATAATTATTCGTTGTATATAGATTGTTTATTGATTGTTTACTGCATGTATATCGCATGTAATTGCGCGGATATTAGATGTTTATTGAAGGTTTATTGATTGTTTACTGTATGTATATCGCATGTTATTGCTCGGATATTGGATGTATATTGAAGGTTTATTGATTGTTTACTGCATGTGTATCGCACGTTATTTATCGGATATTGGATGTTTATTGAAGGTTTATTGATTGTTTACTGCATGTATTTCGCATGTTATTGTCCGATATTGAATGTTTATTGATTGTTTATTAGTAGGAAGAACAACTGTTAAGTAGAATTTCTTATTCGATACGACTCCCTTATGGATGGTGAAATTAGGGACTGAAGTATATTGCATGTCTATTGCGTATAGATTGCATGTCTATTGCGTATATATTGCTTGTCTGTTGCCTGTGTATTGTTGTTTATTTCCTTCGTCAGCAATAAACAATCAATACACACGCAATAAATGTACGTTATGCACGCAATAGACAAGCAATATAGACGCAATAGACAAGCAATATAGATGCACCAATATACATTACTTTTATGCTACTGAGCTGCCCAAGACCAATTAAATAAAGAAAATCAACGAATTTATTAATCGATTATAAAGAAGAGAGGGATTCAAACCCGATGGGCGGTACGGAACCAATAGGAAGTTTTTATAGCATTGCAGATGGGAAAGGTTTATTGAAGTTTGATTGAAGGTTTATTGACGGTTTACTGAAGGTTTACTGAACGTTTATTGATTGTTTACTGCATGTATATCGCATGTTATTGCGCGGATATTGGATGTTTATTGAAGGTTTATTGATTGTTTACTGTATGTATATCGCATGTTATTGCTCGGATATTGGATGTTTATTGAAGGTTTATTGATTGTTTACTGCATGTGTACCGCATGTTATTGAACAGATATTGGATGTTTATTGAAGGTTTATTGATCGTTTACTGCATGTATTTCGCATGTTATTGTCCGATATTGAATGTTTATTGAAGGTTTATTGATTGTTTATTAGTAGGAAGAACAACTGTTAAGTAGAATTTCTTATTCGATACGACTCCCTTATGGATGGTGAAATTAGGGACTGATGTATATTGCATGTCTATTGCGCATAGATTGTATGTCTATTGCGTGTATATTGCTTGTCTGTTGCTTGTGTATTGTTGTTTATTTCCTTCGTCAGCAATAAACAATCAATACACACGCAATAAATTTACGCTATGCACGCAATAGACAAGCAATATAGATGCACCAATATACATTACTTTTATGCTACTGAGCTGCCCAAGACCAATTAAATAAAGAAAATCAACAAATTTATTAACCGATTATAAAGGAGAGAGGGATTCAAACCTGATGGGCGGTACGGAACCAATAGGAAGTTTTTATAGCATTGCAGATGGGAAAGGTTTATTGAAGTTTGATTGAAGGTTTATTGACGGTTTACTGAAGGTTTACTGAACGTTTATTGATTCTTTACTGCATGTATATCGCATGTGTTTCTATAAAGAGGGCATGGTTGAATAAAACATTGGAGGCAAAGGCATAGCCGCCTATTTCCCTTACAGAATTACCTTATTAAGATGCAACCCATTGCGATTAATTAAGGCATGGTGAACGGCTTAAAGATTGGGATCTGATATTTGGAATGGTGGCTTGGATAAATCATGACATATCACTTTGCAATAGCCTAATACACTTTAAAAAGCCATCAGTCATTGTTCACATATGCAGTCTTCCAATCCCAATTCAATGCAGTTTGGTTAAGGTTATGTAAATGTCGTGAAGGAGTTAGGGCAATATTACACAGATGTTTGTTTCATTAAATCCAAAAAAACTTTACACTCCAGATGCACATTCTATGTATGGGAATGGGATGTGCCTAACTTCAAAAACGCATATGCCTATCCATTTAGATTTGCCCACGTGCACTAGATTTACAGATCCATTTACTTTTCTCCTCACTAAGCCGCTGCATCTCCATTTCAGATTCTTCATTTTTCTGTCTATGCTCTGCTGGATGCTACCATATACATTTAGCCCAATATGAGAATAAATGTAGCGATACGTATCACACTAATCGAAATGAAAGCATGCATACGCTATAATAATATTTTGGTTCTAATTGTTGTCCAATAACTTAAACCTAAAATTATGTACAAAAATACACTAAGATTGAGAAAGACGAAGAAGAATTGCGGAGCAGAGGTAGAATTCGAAAAGGAGCCATGGATATGTATTGTGTATTTACATGACTTTCAAATTGGAGATTTCCAAAACCAATTTAATCATCATGTACCTGAACCCATTTCAACCACTATCATGGCATATAAGCATCTCCCCGTAATATCTCTGCAGCCAACTTCAACTGAAAAAAGGGCATGTTCTGCGAGGTGCAAGTAGCTAACGGAATCTCAGCGCTCAAAAGCTCAATGTACTTCAACACAAACATGCCACAATCGCCTCTGAAGCAAAACAAGAACTCGATCAATTCAAGTAATGACATTGTAACGTAATTGACAATTTCAAGTAATAAAATTAAATAAAAAGTTGTCCTCACTGATTAGATTGTTGTGGAACATCCACACGTTCTATTGGCCATGGACACCACCAATCTCTGCTGCAGTCGTTTGCGTAAACACCTTCTTCATAAAAGTCGATGGAGTTGAGAAGATTTGGAATCGTAATTGAAAGCGGGGTGAGTTCTTCCTTTAACATCTCATCTGGAATAAGTGAAACCATTGAATTGTACACTTTGATTTCACACTTAACCAGATCAATCATTAGAGCCACCCAATGCTTATACTTCGTCAACATACAAGGGGCATACACCTTATACGTGTTCTGCCAATCCAGCCCACACGCCGGAACCTTGCCATTTACAACGTTCACTAAACTGTTTCTAATTTTCCACCCAACCTGCTCTTTTTTTCTTTTATTATCCGCAAAGCAAGTATGGATGTGATTCTGTGAAATAGAAAACAATCAATGGTTAAACACCTCCACAAAGCAAGTATGGATAATTTGTAATTATTAACTGCACTTGGTCAAGGCCTATGACATACCATGAAAAATACATCGGTCGTTGTCCAGTTCGATATTTGTACAACCTCCAAATCTTGTTGTCGCTTCCGGATGAGATACAACCCCAAATCAATATGCTGCACATGATTTTCTTGTCAATCTCATAATCTATGTACATTAAAACAAATGCATAATCAATTAAACTTACATCTCCTATCAGCCAACCGTCAGCTTTTACGAGGGAAGCGAAGAATTCAATCTCAGCTTACACGTGGCCAAATTGCATCACTAAACTGTGAATATAACAAAATTTTAGATCACAACAATTTAAAAATATATACACTAATGCCTTCTATCTCAAAAAACAAGGGACTTACTTTGGGTTATGGTGCCATTCCCAACAAAGTTTCAGCAATTTCACCATATCATCATGCGGAATCGCCTTCATTGGGTCTAACATCCGAAGTCGGATTGTCTCTGGCACAGTTTTTTTCACCAATTCACTAGCTTCAATGATCTTCCACATAGGAATAATCCTCTTTCTCTTTCGTAATTGGACCCCTTGTTCCACAGCTTTACCTTTATCATTCAACCAAACGTTCAACTCAGATAGCACAGCTATAGGTTGATCCAAATTAATATCCCCGAGAGTAAACTCAACAGTTGTCCCCGCCGTGCTCTCGCCAATGTCATCACAAACCAAAACAACTTCATCATCCCCTTCCTGACGTTCCTTTATTTGCACTTCCTTTTCCTCACTTTTTTTTTCTTTTCACTTCCTTGCCCTCCCTTCTTTTTCTTTGCGGATCCTCTCCATCACTGCTTTTTCTTTACAGTTCCCCTCCGTCACTGCTTTTTCTTTGCAGTTCCTCTCCCTCACTGTTTTTTCTTTTCACTTCCTCTCCCTCACTGCTCTTTCTTTGCAGTTCCTCTTCCTCATTGCTTTTTCTTTTCACTTCCTCTCCCTCACTGCTCTTTCTTTGCGCTTCCTCTCCCTTGCTGCTTTTTATTTTCACTTGCTCTCCCTCTCTTCTTTTCCTTTGCGCTTCCTCTACCTCACTTGGTTTTCTTTGCACTTCACCCCCTTCAATCCCCTCCTCGTCCTTTTCCTCTCCCTCATATCTGTTACTTGGCCCTTCATCCCATTCACTGTCATCCATTTCATCAGATCCCCTAAATAGATGTGAGATGGCACAACGATTCGTCCTCTCTTTCAGTAAAGCAAGGTCCCTCCTTACTTCCTGCTCAAACTGAGGAACTAAATAGTGGTCCAAAAGCTTTTCCATCCGTATGACCTTTAACTCAAGGACGTCATTTTCCCGCTTTACTTGAAACAACTCGGACCTCAACAAGCTTACCAGCTTGTTCAACTCATCAAGATCAGCACATGAAGAAGGAATTGACTCTGCCGAGACAACATCAGGGTGATCCTGTGGCCAACTCCAATATGATTGTCTCATTTCCTCTTCACTCGGACGTAGCGCCCGCAACTGAACTGACTGTTTCAGAATACAGACAATATTCATATTCAATCATTCTACTTAATAATTTCATTGAATCTTATAAACAGTTTCAAGGGCTGCAAACCAAACCTCTTTGCTCTGGAAAAAATAATTGTTCAACTTCCTCATCTCGGGCATAGACGTAGTCGTTCTCCATCGCAAAATACGCGGGACAACTGTTGGATCAACAACCTTGCAGTAATTCAGGTCCGCCATTCTAGGAATTAATTCATATACCCAAATCTACACAATTCACAGGACAAAAGTCATTATTTAAGTTTTAAAGTTCACAAAGCATAACTGACATGAACATTATTACCATGTACCTGGAAAGCATACGTGAAACCTTTAAAACTCCACCCACCTCTTTGCACTTCACTATGCTTCTGCTTCTTGCCCTTCTCATTTTTCCAGCTTGTTCCTGTTACCTTACTTTTCCCCTTCTCTCTTCCCTCTTCATTTTCAAAGCTTTTCGTATACTTTGTTGGTGCAGAAAATAGACTGTCTTGGGTTTTGTCAAAGGACACCGAACCCCACGGATACCTGTTGAACGCATCCAAGTCCTCTACAAGGGTCAGGTAATTTACATTGATGTTCAAATGCTTGTCCCTTCCCAAAACCACTAACTCAGCAAAGTAAACAAGAGCTAGCTTGTAGATGTCATCTTCCTCTTTGCACCTCATAAATGCTTCTTCTAAAGCATTACATGTAATTCCTTCGTCTATAAAATATTTTTCTGAAGTCTAATTTCAGCACTTTCTCCACTGGAAACTTCAGGCACTTCCCCAAAACGAAGCCCTGTGATCAAACAGAAATCCTGACGAGTAAACTGAGCAACGTCGCACCCTATTAAGAAACTCAGCCCATCCAAGTCTTTCACACCCTGCCCCGCGACTCGACGCAACACAACTCCATGCACAATCTGCCCGCTAAACTGAATCTTGTCTATATTCAGAAGATGGCCAAAGCATGATGTCTTGAATCGTTCTAATTGTTCCGCACTCAACTTCGCTCGAATTGCAGCTAGGCTTGAATTTGCATGTGAGCAGTTGTTCACCCGTGACGCATATGCCTCTGACTCTGGCCATATCAGCTGCACGTTGGATCCCATTTCCTAAAATACAAGATGAAATAACGTCAACACATATACTACCACCACGTATTTGCACAATCATATTGGTATTTACACAACTAGTCAACTAGGCACATTACAAATTTTATGAAGTACATGCGCAAAGGGATTACTGATCACAGGCTTTAACATCATCAAAGCAATATGACAAATTTTGAGCAAATACCTGTTAATGCAATGATTCTGTGAATTACAACCAATAGCATGTGTTTTATTTATGGATCCAAACTCCAATCAATGGTTGATGCATGAGTGAGTATGAGTGCAATCTAGGCAAGTTCTGCACTTCACACACATGACAATTATTGTCATCTCATACACAACACAAAATAAATAAATAAATAAGAAATATAGTGGAAGGAAGCAAAGCAAAACATATGCTCTGCTATCTGCTTGCTAAGCCATTGCCACATCCTTCTTTCTTTCTAGCTTTTTCTTCAGTCAGCCACTATGGTCATGGATCAACCTTTATTTCAAATGCTTTGCACTTTTATTCATGACTTTATTATTATATGTTCTCATTTTTCACAGGCAAATTTAGCAACAAGGGAAATAATATTTATTTCAAAATAAACCCATATTCTAGCGCCAAACAGATAATCTGCACTCTGCACTGCTTCAAATGTGGAAGGTTTTGAGGGTCTCCTCCAATTCAACACCATTATCTTATTCATATAATTATTGACATGTTATTGATATGTTATTAACATGTTAATGACTTGATTTTCATTCATTTTTTAACATATACACAAGCAAAAATTAACATGCAAGTGAAGCACAAGGAAGAGATGCCAAATCCAACAACATTGATGGTACAAATTGGGGAAAACCTTTACTCTAACCCTAAACTCAAATTCCATAAATTACTCACCAAATGCTGGTTATTGAACAATCGCAAGGTGTCTGTGCGGGGTCTTTGTGCGGCTTTGCTCCACAAATGGAACCTTTCACTTCCAACAAATACGGCTTCTCTCCTTCCCCTTCCACTGCTTCGCCACTTCACTGTTTCGGAATCCACGCCTTTGCCCCTTCCACTCAAAATAAATACTTTTTCAGGGTTTAGAGAATGGATTTGCATTGCGTTCAACCGTTGCCTTCAACCGTCGTTAACCGTTGCCTTCAACCGTTTCTCAGAGCTTAGCAGTTTCTCAGAGCTATGGGTTTTAGAGTGATGGGTTTTTTCTGTTCAAACTTCGAACTGATTTTTTCTGTTCAAACTTCGAACTTGCCTCTTTTTTTTTTTTTTGGGACCAACTTCAATGTTGGATATTAAATTCGGGTTTGGGTTCCTCACCTACCCGATTGCAAAACTTTATCTCAATTCTCCCTAGCCTTTGGATTGATCTGATGGCTATAAAGTGAACCCCTTATAACTTACACTTATAACTTTCCACTCATTATAGAAAGGGCCTTCCCATAGAGGACTTGAATTAGGCCAAATTGAAACCAAACTGTTGCAACAAGAACCCAAATTTTTTTTATGGATTAGAACCCAAACCCAAGTTTTAAAATCTTCTGACCAAGAACTAATGAAGAACTTAACTAGCTACAAAATGTTTCCTTTTAATATTTCTAGTCAACTTCAAGAGGACCATGATCTTCGGCTGAAGAGTTGTTGAAACTCTGCCCTCTACCTGATTTTCCCAAGAGCGTGGGCCAGACTTATCAACGTTAAAAAGGCAAGGCTCCTCCATTTTAGTATTATTAAGTTATAATAATGGTATCTTTGTTGAATTAATGCATGAAATTATATTATTTCAAAACCCAGAGGGTAAGTAATGCAAAACCAACAGTCTTATTCAATCAATATTACATCATAGTAATTTGTTGTAGGTACGTAGTGAAAATCATATTGGCCAACTTATACATCCAACCAAGCACATCGATTGGTTGTTCTTTCCTTGGCCTTTTATGCTTTTCGCACATAATTATTGTTGTATTTTACTAATTGTTGTCGTACCAGAACTGTTTCTGAAGATAGTCAACCACATTGTCGTCCACTTGGAAGGCCTTGGCTAGAACATCAGGGTTGATGGGAGGCTGGGAGCCAAACACTGCTTTGGCTATGGTGATCACTCCTGGGTTCTGGCTGCTAAGCCCAGCGAAGGCTACAGCGTTGACTTTTCCCACATTGAGTTGGAAGTGAATGAGGCCAATTGGGAACACAAACACATCTCCCTTGTTCAACACTTTGGTGAATAGGCGATTGCCATCACCGTTGGATGTGACGAAACCAACATAGAGTGTTCCTTCCAAGACCACAAGGATTTCGGTGGCACGAGGGTGAGTGTGAGGAGGGTTTAGGCCATTTGGTGCAAAGTCTATGCGAGCCAAGGATATGCCAAGAGTGTTCAATCCTAGTAGGTTGTCCACATTCACGGCTGTCACATTTGAACCAAGCGGATTTTGTGTGTTTCTTGGATTTTGGAGGCCAGAAAAGAAGAAATCATTTGCATTGACCAGCTTTGGGTCCTTGCAGAACTTCCCATTCACAAACACTGCGCCTGCATTGAAATATCCACCTAAGCGAAACGGAACCCACATGATATATTAGAGAGATGATCAATGAGATGGTCAGTACATATAGTACAAATAGCACATACATGTGTAAGGGACAATACATATATATATGTAAAATTATGTACTAATAGATTGTTCATGCATGAGAAGCCATGCAAATGCATATAGTTAACAGAAAAACAATCTTCATAATATTCCTAATGCCTTAGGAAGAAAATAATCCATGTGGAAATAATTGCAGGGCAGAATATATATAATGAATATAATTAAAGCATACCAGCAGATTTGGTGTCATTAAGTGCTACACAGAAGTCCTGAAGAGAACTGGGGTCAGAGGCTGAGACGAGGAAGGTTGCAGATGCCAATATGGCAAGAGTGCTTATGAGGAAATGAACACCTTTCATTGCAGTTAGCTTAATTAGAGCTAGGTTGCCTCAAAACTTTCTTTTACTGTTTTTTCTTTGTGTGTAGAGAGTTTTGGTTTGAGGGTGTGGGATGAAAATCCATCATGGGTTAGAAGCCTATTTATAGACTGGAGAGAATGAACTGGTCTTGTACTCTTGGATATGATTTTCCTTGTCGAAGCAGGTAAAGATTTGAATATTGTAGTATTTAGAGGCAAGTCAAGACTTGTTATTTGACAAAATCTCACCTTTAAGTTAACTATTGAACAATCAATTTCCTATATATATGTTAGCTCTAGAAAAAGAAAATTCAGTTGTGATAGAATTTTGAAGAACTTTGACTCAGCTCTACTGTTTGGTGTTTCAATAAAATAAGTTACCTTTTGTAAAGGGTTATTAGGGTTGTTTAATTATATGACAAGGTCAGGTGAGGAAGAATATATTCATATAATTATGATGATGAAAGACTAGGTATTCAGAGTTGTACCAAAAAGAAAGAGTAGTTAGGAGATAATCATATATTTTTTTAGATTAGGTGGTATTTAACCAATGGAAATGTTCAATGTTTATGCTATGTATGGATTCATTCTACAAAGAGAACGAAATTCATTTCCTAATTAACATTGATGGTGACAATTTGCCTCAATATAAAATTTTACAGTCAGTCCACCAATTAACGTTGAGTGCATGACTTTTTCTTCTTTTTCATTTTTTCACCTTCTAGCTGGTTTGAAAGTGGTCTTGCTAAAATGGATACTGGTTTTTGGTTTAAAGCTTGCTCAGGATAGAGGTATTCGTAATCTGTTGGTTGAAATGGATTCTGCAGCTATTAAGTTGATGCAGAATTCTACTGCTCTTGGTTCAAGCTGTTGGGAGCTTATGAGAAAGTTTGATACCTGTGCTCTTCAGCATGTTTATAGAGAAAGAAATGTGGTTGCTGATTGTATTGCTCAGTGGAGCTACAATCTGGACCTAGGTGTTTGTTTTCTTGATATGGCTCCGAGTTGGTTTGCCTCTAGCCCTGTTGATGATTTGCTAGGAGTCACTAGGACTCGGTTGGTCTGTAGTGTGAGTAGTTGCTCTATGTTTCTAGGGGTTTTACCACCCCTAGTTCATAAAAAAGAAAAGAGATATTTAGTTATATACGTACCCATTCTTAGCACTAAAACTATAAATAAACCATACACCATTTAATTTCTATAAACAAACCCAAAACAAACCCAAAAAATGATAGTTGGCCTCATTGAATTTAATTTTGATTATTAAATTACTTTGATGCCCTATTGAGTGTTTTGGGTTTTGTTATGAGGTTTTGAGGCTGGGTTTGTTTTAAGAAATCAATGGCAATTTTGTAATTTAAAAGAAGTTAGAAGCCTTTTTGTTATGTTATAAATGGACTTTGGGTGTGTTTCTAAAGTCCATTTCATATATGATTTTTTTTTTTAAAATAATTTAGGCTCCTATATTGGATATAATAGTGAATCTCCCAAAAGAAACTAGTCTTGCTCAAAGCAGCCGCTGCTCCTGATTATTTTCCCGTTTGGGGTTACCTAGTGGTGTTTTTTTTATTCTTTTTCACATTGTGTTTTCTTTTTGGTCTTAAAGCACAGATGTTATTCAGATGATTGGCAGGCACACTTGAATTCAATCTGATTCTGCTTAACTTCAAATGATGTTTACTAACATGACTGAGTAGCTTTTAAACAGTCCCTCCAGTAATATTTCAAACAGACAAATGTGTTATTTAATTTTTATGGAAATCAGTAAGTCGAATATATATTTTTTAATAACCCTAGTTACTATGGTTGTAGATTATAAAATTTTCAACGTGAGAAAGTAGGGAGAAAGATGAGAAGGGAGAAGAAAATGTGAAACAGATATGGAGATAATGAGAAGATGAAAAAAAGAAAAAGAACGTGGTCTGAAATCCACCACAATCTGTCCGGTTCGGCCCGGTCCCTTTCTTCACTACAAGATACTGGAATTGGAATTGGACCAAACCAGTCTAGTTTGATTTTTGGTCAACTCGGTCTGGTTTTTGGTTATTCTGATTTTTTTCTGCTCAATTCAGCTCGATTTTTCAGTTTGAATGCCCAGAGAGAGAGATATTATAGAAGAAGGAGAGGAAAATAGAAGAAGGCAAAGAAAGAGGAAAGAGAAGATGATTGTGTGGGTCGATGGGTCTCAGTCAGGTGAATTTGTGTTTTCTTTTACCAGATTCTACATGTAACCTTTTAAAATCGATCCAACGGTTGAATTTAATGTCCGCACTAATTGCATGCAAACAGCTGTCCTCGAGAGAGAGAAATTTCTACGTGATTTGCCCTAGAGCATGGGCCAAACTTATCAATGTTAAAATGGCAAGGCTCCTCCATTTTAGTATTATTACGCTGTCATAATTTCTTTGTTAAATTAATGCATAATGTTATTTCAAAACTACAGTATGAAATTATATTATTTCAAAACCAACAATCTTATTCAATTAATATTACATCATAGTAATTTACTGTAGGTACGTAGTTAAAAACATATTGGCCAACTTAATACATCCAACCAAGCACATCGATTGGTTTTTCTTTCCTTGGCCTTTTATGCTTTCCGCATATAATTATTGTTGTATGTTACTAATTGTTGTCGTACCAGAACTGTTTCTGAAGATAGTCAACCACATTGTCGTCCACTTGGAAGGCCTTGGCTAGAACATCAGGGTTGATGGGAGGCTGGGAGCCAAACACTGCTTTGGCTATGGTGATCACTCCTGGGTTCTGGCTGCTAAGCCCAGCGAAGGCTACAGCGTTGACTTTTCCCACATTAAGTTGGAAGTGAATGAGGCCAATTGGGAACACAAACACATCTCCCTTGTTCAACACTTTGGTGAATAGGCGATTGCCATCACCGTTGGATGTGACGAAACCAACATAGAGTGTTCCTTCCAAGACCACAAGGATTTCGGTGGCACGAGGGTGAGTGTGAGGAGGGTTTAAGCCATTTGGTGCAAAGTCTATGCGAGCCAAGGATATGCCAAGAGTGTTCAATCCTAGTAGGTTGTCCACATTCACGGCTGTCACATTTGAACCAAGCGGATTTTGTGTGTTTCTTGGATTTTGGAGGCCAGAAAAGAAGAAATCATTTGCATTGGCAAGCTTTGGGTCCTTGCAGAACTTCCCATTCACAAACACTACTTCTACACCCAAAAAAAAAGTTATATTAAACTTTAGTGTTAGAGCTATTCAGAGGTAAAATCCACATACGTAAGTGGAAACCACTTGATCTATATATATTAGAGAGATGATCACTAAGATGGCCAATAAATATAGTACAAATAGCATTATTCATATGTAAAATTACGTGTACTAATAGATTTTTCATGCATGAGAAGAAGCTATAGTTAACAGAAAAACAATCTTCATAAACCTAATGTCTAATGAAAATAATTCATGTGGAAATAATTGCGGGGCAGAATATAAATAATTAACACAAGTATATATTAATGCATACCAGCAGATTTGGTGTCATTCAGTGCTACACAGAAGTCCTGAAGAGGACCGGGGTCAGAGGCAGAGACAAGGAAGGTTGCAGATGCCAATATGGCAAGAGTGCTTATGAGGAAATAAACACCTTTCATTGCAGTTGGCTTAAATAGCTAGGTAATAAAGATTTGGTTTGAGGGTGTGGGATGAAAATCCTTCATGGGTTAGAAGCCTATTTATAGACTGGAGAGAATGAACTGGTCTTGTACTCTTGGATATGATTTTCCACGTCGAAGCAGGTAAGGATTTGAATATATAGTATTTAGAACCAAGTCAAGACTCGTTGTTTGATTAAATCTCACCTTTAAGTATAACTAGAAGGTATATATTGACCAAAATTTTATATTAATTTTCTTCCTTCCAGATCCATGTATTTTAGGGTTTGAATTTTTTTACTTCAAATTAATTGCTTCTTCTTCTTTTTCTTCTACTTTAGGTGGTATTTAACATTGATGGTGACAATGGAAATGTTCAATGCTTATGCTATATATGGAATGGATTCATTCTGCCAAAGAGAAAGAATTATGAAACTCATTCTCCCATTAACACTGATGGTGACAATTTGCCTCAATATAAAATTTTACAGTCCTCCCACCAATTGCTTCTGTCATTTCCACCTGCACCCTAGAAATTTGGGTGCACGACTTTTTCTTCTTTTTCATTTTTCACCTTCTAGCTGGTTTGAAACTGGTCTTGCTCTCTGTTCTCCCATTTGGGGTTAGCTGCTGGTGTTTCTTTTTTTCTTTTGTGTTTGCTCTTATTTTGGTCCTAAAACACAGTTGTTATTCAGATAGTTGGCAGGCACACCTCAATTCAATCCGACTGGACTGATGGTGCTTTAACTTCAAATGATGTTCACCAATTTGACTGAGTCCCTTTGCAAGTAATATTTCTTGACAAATCGGTCATTCATTTTTTGTGGAAATCAGTAAGTCTTGTTAACTTTTTTTTTTCATAACCCTAGTTGATATGGTTGTAGATAATAAAACTAGAATTTTCAAAGAGAGAAAGTAGAGAGAGATAAGAAGGGAAAAGAAAATGTGAAACATAGATGGAGAATACGAGGGACGATGAAAACAAGTAAAAGAAAACGTGGTCTGAATCCTTCCCTCTTTGTATTTCCGCCAAAATCCTTCCCTCTTTGTATTTCATTCAAAATAACTTTCTACCCATTTTAACTAAGAATTAGCAACCAAAAAAGAGAGTAGTGTTTCTGGAAATGCTCAAGCTTAGATTTACACTTCTAGCGATAAATTTTCCTTTGGTCAATAGTGAATAATTCATTAAACAGCCCAAAGGCAGCAAAGGTAATACAAGCTAAGAAACATATAAAGGGATACATGATTGGATAATATAGTTGAAATCAAAATAAAATCCGGAATCGGTAACCATCAACACAAAGTAAACTTGACATAAAAATTACATAACTACAAGAAGAGATTAGGATGCTGAGGTTGGTCGAGATCATATAGCTCCAGAAAATGGCTCCTAGAATCAGGCTCACTGCAGAAATTATATCCAACTTCACCAACTCTACCCAAGTTTTCCAAGTCTCCTAGATCTTCATATATGTTGCTTGTATTGAAATGAGGTGTACCATTGCCAAAATGCTCGAGATTATTAAGTTCCTGCAGGATAATATGCACATATTAATACACTTAGGGAAGCCATATACTTGTATTAACAGATACAGATGCATGTAAGAAAAATTAAAATGTAATAACAGTATGGAAATTACACCATCTAGTTTAAAACTCATGCTTCAAGCAATGACATTCTGTAGTTGAGAACTGTCAGTCAGATATTACTATAAGCAGTAACATATCATTGCTCATTGGAAAAACAAGAGAGCATGATCAAGAAAGGAGGAAGAGAAAGAAACTCCTCATCAGCAAAGGATAATAGAATACAATTACTCCTAGCAAAATAAAGCAGGGTTTTCCTTTACTCTCCAGCTATGGGAAAGGAATAGTCCCGATCTCTTGGACTACAGGGGTCCAAGAGATTTGTGTTCACTCACTGTTGGATGTAAATTCAACGGTTCACTCACTCCTGCACTCCTTTTAAAAAACTTTTTTGAACCATTGGATTAATATCCAACGGCGGGTGACCACAATTTCTTGGACTCCTGTGGTCCAAGAGATCAGGACTGGGGAAAGGAAACAGTGGCAAGAACCAAACATATCTTAAAGAAGCATCAGATAGCATAAAGGACACTAATTAGTTACAGCATTTGCAAATATGTATTGGCAAGCTACAACACACGCAGATCAATGCAGTGGGAACATGTGGGAACCAAATTAAATCAAAACCCTAGGTCAAATATTTCCTTCCATTTGGGGATTATTTGACCTAATTGGGAGTTACTCAATTTAATCGGGGGTTACTCAATTTAATTGGGAGTTACCTGTTTTAATTGGGATTGATTTGATTCCTACCATAATTAGGGATTTGATTTAATTCAAATTCCTAATTAATCCAATCTCACCACTCACGGCTCCGGCCACCCGGTTTACACCTTACATATATATCTCCGTACCCTATTTAGCTATTGTTTTCTCTACGAATCAATTGAACTAACTTAGGCATCGGAGGGCCTTTGGCCAACACCTCCCAGGTGTGGTCCTCTTATTTCAATATATTTTGCAAGGAGAAAGAGGCGGTGAAGAAGAAAGGAGAATCTTTCAATCGAATATTCTCGTGGGAAGAAATCGCTCCCACAAATTGGTGCTTTCATTGAGAGCGTGAAATAATACTCGAAGCGTGCTCCAAATCCATTTTCCACACTTTGTTTCAAACAGTCATGGTTGATACAAGATGTACGAAGAGCAACACCACCACAACGGGCTCGTCTCATGGTTTCGTGGTGGAAACCACGCTGCAACCGCACGAAACCGTGGCTGCCAACACCATGTAGTCGCCTCCTCACGCTGTGCAGCCACCTCCAGCTGTTGGAGTTGCAGAACAGCCACTGCAGACAGTTGTTGGAATTGCAGAACAACCGTTGCAGACAACTGCTGGAATTGCAGAACAACCGTTGCAGACAGCTGCTGGAATTGCAGAACAGCCGCTACATGGCCACATGACCTCCACAGCCTTGCAGTAACAAGCGACGGCTGCCGGAGCTGCTTTGCCGCGTCATCCTATCGGAGCTGCTCTGCCGCGCCATTCTGCGGTCGGAACACATCAGCAGTCGCACCACTCAGCTGTTGGATTTGCTGCACAGCCCCACGGCTACTCCGACGCCATCCCAGTCTTGGAGCAGATCCATTCTCTCCCTTCTCTGCAACCACACTTGACGTATGCACCCGTGTGCACATCTAACGGAGCCCTAGCCCATATGCCATTGGGCCCGGTCCACACCTCTCTACCTGACTTACGCAGTCAAGTGGGATTTTAATTCACGGGTTGATCAACTCGCGCAGAGGGTTGACGACCAAAACAATCTAATTGGCCAACTACTCAGGCAGATCAAATTGAATCAAGGTGCTGACTTTGGAGCCCATGACGAGGAGAGAAGGATCCGCGATAATACTGGCGAGCATTTTGAGGGATCCCAGACTAGTCAGTCAGAGACAAACTGGCAGGGGAGAGAACGAGATCGTGCTGACGAGACGCGGACATCTGCAAGCCGTACTCTGAGCCGGTCGACGATCCATTCAAGACTGGGCTCACAGGGGGCATGAGTCCGTGAATGATTGCGTGACGAACGCAATGACCGACACTCACTAACCTGCTCAAGAACCAACTCAAGGCGACAACTCGTGGAGGAATCTTTGCAAGCTTAATCCACCAATCTGCCTCACGGGCAGGGAAACCAAGGAGGTCAACCTTTTCAAGTCGACGAGGAAGTCAACCATCCCCTCCTGAATCACGAAGGTCGCCAATGTGATTGGCAAGCCGTGCACGCTGAGGACGTCGAGAAGCTCGTAAACGACCGACTTCGTAACTTAAAGATTGGCAGAAATTTCGAAGATGCTCTACGCAGGGAGGTGGACCAAGCAAACTCTACGCCTTTCACTGCCAAAATCGAGCAGGCTACTCCCCCAAAGAGATTCTCAACACCTTCATTCACACATTTCAAAGGGGATTCCGATCCCGAGAGCCATCTAAAGCACTTCAAAAGTGTCATGATCCTCTACAAGGCCAACGACGCGTTGATGTGCAAGGTGTTTGCAATGACCTTGTTAGGAGCAGTCGAAGACTGATTTCACACCCTGCCAACCGGGTCGATCAGTAGCTTCAAGGAGCTAGCTTACGCCTTCACCAAAGAATACACTTCTTACCGGACAATCAAAAAGAACCCTTACCACATGTTCAACCTGCACAAGAAGTATGATGAATCCCTTTGAGATTACATCAAGAGGTACAAAGCAAAAAGGCAAACATTATTGGATGTGATGATCGAATCGCATCATCGGCCTTCAAGAGAGGCTTGCCAACTAAGTGTGAACTGTATCGCGAGCTGACCATCTCTCCCTGCCAAACACTGGTAGAAGTCTTCGAGACAGCAAAGCGCTACGCACTTTGGAACGATGACCGGATCCCCCCAAAGAAGGCTGCCAAGCAAGCCGATCAACCGGTTGAGCAGGCAAGCCAAAGGAACGGCAGGATAAATGACAAGGATGGAGGCAAGCGAGGGCTATACCAAGTTCACTATCCCGATACACCAGATCCTGGCCCAAGTAAAGAACATGCCTTGGTTGAAGAAATCATCACCTTTGAAGGGAAACCCAGCTAAGAAGGATACCAGTAGATACTGTGAATTCCATGAAGGGCACGATCATTACACAAAGGACTGCTTCGCCTGGAAAAAGCACCTCGAAGAACTGGTAGGTGATGGCCATTGCACAGAATTCATTGCAAGGGGGGCTATCTAGCATATCAAGGATCGTGACGCAGCTGCCAATGAGCCTCCACGAAAAAAGTCATACGGATCAGCACGATCCTAGCCGACTCTAAGAGCCCGAGCTGACCACCGGGGAGCAGTAGAGATAGATCAAGCAAGCGACTTTTGTCTCCCAAGCCGTCACAAGCTACCTAGTCATGGAAAACAATCCTGGCATCATCTTTTAAGAGAAGGAAGTTCAAAGACAACGGAATGCTCATCACCTCCGGGGTATTATCCATGAAGCTCATCATGTATCAGCTCGGCTCCAAGCAGGCGGCCAAGCCTCACTCACCTCCATTGAAGACAAGTTATTTTTTATGCTACCCATAAAGTTCGAGCTTATCTTTCCAATGGAGTGTTCACGAAAGCAATCGACCCGTCTCCGGATGTAGGCCAAACGGGCCACTCATCGACATGTCTCCAGACATAGGCCAAACGGGCCACTCTCATTAACATGTCTCCGGACGTAGGCCGAATGGGCCACTTCATCGACACGTCTCCGGACGTAGGCCGAACGGGCCACTTCATCGACACATCTACGGACGTTGGCCAAACGGGCCACTCTCAACGACACGTCCCCGGACGTAGGTCAAACAGGTCACCTTTGACACGTCTCTGGACGTAGGCCAAATGGGTCACTCATCGACACGTCTCCAGACGTAGGCCAAACGAGTCACTCTCATTGACACATCTCCGAACGTAGGCCGAACGGGCCACTCTCATCGACACGTCTCTGGACGTTGGCCAAACGGGCCTCTCTCAACGACACGTCCCCGGACGTAGGCCAAACAGGTCACCTTCGACACGTCTCCGGACGTAGGCCAAACGGGTCACTTATCGACACGTCTCCAGACGTAGGCCAAACGGGCCACTCTTATCGACACGTCCCCGAACGTAGGCTAAACGGGCCACACCCATCGACACGTCTCCAGACGTAGGCTAAACGGGCCACTCTCATCGACACGTCTCCGGACGTAGGCTAAACGGGCCACACTCATCAACACGTCTTCGGACGTAGGCCAAACGGGCCACTTTCATCGACACGTCTCCAGACGTAGGACAAACAGGCCACTCTCATCGACACATTTACGGACGTAGGTTAAACGGGCCACTCTGATCGACATGTCTCTGGACATAGGCAGAACATGCCCGGAGTCCCTTAAGGGGGACCCTAGCACTAATAAGTTTCCTAATGGAGACACACAATCAAGATACTAGTTGGTTTTTCGAGCAGTTCACAAGTCAATATGTGAATTGAAATTGGAAAAATAACTTAAATTTTCATAACAAGCTGACTAACAGCTGACTAACCGGCCAAGTTCAACAAAAAGAAGATGGTCAAACAAGACCAATTATTCTAAACAAGAAAACAGACTACAAAAGCTGAAAAGAAATAAAGAAGTCTTCATATACTCCAAGACGCCGGCAGGAGACCTCTGATTTGTAGCCTCTTCGGCATCCACCTAATCAGCCACGCCTACAGCAGCTCCACCTGCCTGCTTCGCGACATCTGCCACCATCTCATCAACTGCGTCCCTTGCTCTATCCTCTTTAGCTACTGCCTCTTCGGGCGCCTGCTCTTTAGTTCCTTCCATGTTCACAGCATTAACCTGCTCACCTTGTACATGGAACAAGTCAGGGCAGAGTGTCTCGATGTCTCCGTCTAAATTGAATGGAAGGGAGCAGTCGCATCTGCGTAGTGCATGTTGCCCAACTTGTACGCATCTATGATGGCTTCGGACTTGGATTTTTTAGCAGACTTGTGGTGGACACGAAGTCTAGCCAGGAGCTTTTCATAGCTGAGGGAGATGTCAACATTCTTGAGCTCAAAACGGAAGTAGGTATTTTTTCGACTAGCCAAGTTAGCAGCAGAAGAGCTAAGCTCAGAATCTTTCTCGACAAGGGAGCTTTTCAGCTCGGATGTCATCGCCCTCAAATCAGACGTCTTCTTCTCATAACGGATCTGCTCGGCAGAGAGCTTGCTAATCAATTCAGCATTCTTCTTCCCCAACTCGCTTAGCTGAGCAGAAAAGGGGGCAACAGCAGATGAGTTCCGGATAGTTTCAGCATCAAAAATCGCTCATTTTTTAAGCAAATGAACTGTTGCTTTCCTTTATTTTTCCAATGAAAGACTTGAAAAAGTATCAAGACCCCCAACCCGATGGATATGATTAACTAGCTTGACACAAGCAAAAGGGCTTCATAGAAAGTTCATCTTCAACAGATCAGACACGCCTACATCCCCTACCCAGTTTGAGTGCTCATGACCCACGCTTGACTGCTCATGACCCAACTACCCAGTTTGATCTTCATCCCTCGACCGATGTAGACAACTCTAACTTCAGAGAGGAATACAAATATCTCCTTGCCTCTCAGTAGGTAACTAGTTCACGAGTGAACCACTTCACGGAGCAGATCACGGTCTCCAAGCTTGTCTGTAGGAGGCTCGAGTGGAATATCCCGAATATTTCGTATACCTCAAATCTCCTTGTTATCTACACAAACAAGATGTTTAAACCTTGCTGCTTCCATCTCTAACATCCTGGGCAAGGGGCAGACCACCAACTTCCTCCCGGTACTCACTTAGCAGTCACCAGCGGCCACCACTGCTCCATCTTTCTTCAGCCACCAGTCACGACGACAGCCAGCCTGGTGCTCGCCACCAAAAAAAAAAAAAAAAAAAAAAAAAGACGAAAAAGAAATATTCGTGCTCGACTTACCTCTTGATGCACATCGACTCCTTTCTTCGACAAGCAGTACAAATTCTCCAAGATCTCTCTCAAGCTAGAAAGTAGAGAAGTTAAGTTTGCGATGTGAAGAAGACTGAAGAGAAGCCCTACATTTACACAGATTGGGCATCCTAGGTCAAGAAGGAATCGCAAGCCCGTTCCTACTGGGAACCCAACTCCAAGAACAGTCAAAAGCCCACTCCAACAGGGAACCCGATTTGCAAAAAGAGCCCAAATCCAAGAAGGAAGCCCAGTTACAGCTGGACAGCCCAACAGTTAGTGCACACCTCCTCCATGCCACCACACGTCATGCAAAAGCTAAGGGGCATTTGTGGGAACCAAATTAAATCAAAACCCTAGGTCAAATATTTCCTTTCATTTGACCTAATTTGGAGTTACTCAGTTTAATCGGGGGTTACTCAATTTAATTGGGAGTTACCTATTTTAGGGATTTGATTAGGGATTTGATTTAATTCAAATTCCTAATTAATCCAATCTCGCCAAATCGGGGAGGAATAATTCCTTTCCATTTGCTGAATGATTCCTCTGAAACCCTAGCCTCCGAGGCCCCTATAAATAGATAGCTACACACAAGGGTTGAGACACGTCTAAATTCATACTGAAACTTTGCAGAAATTATCCCTCGTATACCCTAGCCGCCATACTCTCTCTCCCTTTTTACACAAGGCTCCAGCCACCACTCACGACTCCGGCCACCCGGTTTACACCTTACATATATATCTCCGTACCCTATTTAGCTATTATTTTTTATACGAATCAATGGAACTAACTTAGGCATCGGAGGGCCTTTGGCCAACACCCCCCAGGTGTGATCCTCTTATTTCAATCTATTTTGCAGGGAGAAAGAGGCGGCGAATAAGAAAGGAGAATCTTTCAATCGAATTTTCTCGTGGGAAGAAATCGCTCCCACAGAACAGTCGATGAAATATTTGAAAAAGTTTGACCAATTTTTGCTCCATTAAGGTATATTATGTATATCCAGCTTGCAGCATTTGTTGTTATTGATAATCCTGGTTCTCTTCTTCTTTATAGTACAGACTTTTATATGAAATGAAAACACAAAGAACTGTTAGCGAGATATCCCTATTCTATTAGGATATTGTTTTATTTATTTCTCTTTGTATAGATATTATGTAATTAGGATACCACTTATTTTCCTAGTTTAATCCTACTACGGTTTACATCCTGTATTATAAATACCTCCTTTGGAGAATGAAATATATCTGAAAATATTCTACCCATATTGTTTGACTTGGTATCAGAGCCAAGTTTCTGGTGACCTGTGTGTGTTGTGCCCACTCATGTTCTACTGTGTGCCCTAATTTCTTTTAGGGTTCTTGTGTCTGTGCCTTTGCCGTGTTCCGCTGTGTGCTCTGTCGTGTTCGTGCCTCTACTGTATTCGTGCATCTGCCTCTACTGTGTTCGTGCCTTTATTGTCTTCGTGCATCTGCCATATTTGCGTCTGTGCTGTGTTCTGTCGTATACTCTGCGTGATTTGTTGAGTTTCTGCTACAATCATGGGTGATAATTCCATTGTTGGTGCTGCTGCTACTTCTGCAAATTTGCCTAATTCTGCCTCTATTCCAGGTACTGGCTCCAATACTTGGATAATTGACACTGGTGCTTCTGATCATATGACTTATGATGCTAAATTTTTTGATGAGTTGTCTAGTAACACCCGTGACCCATACATAACTAGTGCTAATGGTTTGCCCTCTCCAATTACTGGCGAGGGCACCATTTCTCTCACCCCAACTCTGTCCTTGTCTCGTGCGTTATTAGTTCCCAATATCCATTGTAACTTGTTATCTGTTGGTCGCTTACTTGATACACTTAATGCTTCTGCTACTTTCTATCCTACCCATTGCTCTTTTCAGGATCTCAAGACTCACGAGGTGATTGGGCATGGTAAACGGATAGGGGGGTTGTATTATTTGACATTACCTTCTGCACCAGTTCGTGATCGTGTCGTTAATACTGTTCAACGTTGCAGTGTCAAAGACAAACAGAAAATTTGGTTATGGCATCGTCGCTTGGGACACCCGTCATTTGGCTACCTTAAGCGTCTGTTTCCATCTTTATTCCGCTCCTGTGATGAGTCTAGCTTCAAATGTGAGACTTGTGTAATGGCCAAGAGTCATCGTACTGTTTTTCCCTTAAGTAATAGTAAAGCTGCTTTGCCTTTTGAGTTAGTACATTCTGATGTCTGGGGTCCTGCTCGTGTGACTTCTCATGGTTTCCGTTGGTTTGTTACGTTTATTGATGACTGCACTCGCTTAACATGGTTGTATTTGATGAAGAATAAACATGATGTTGCCTCTATTCTTCCTGACTTTTGTGCCATGGTGTCTACTCAGTTCCATGCTCGTGTTAAAGTATTTCGCACTGATAATGGCGGTGAATATGTGAATCATACCTTGGCCCAGTTCTTTCGTGATCAAGGTATCATTCACCAAACTACCACTCCATTCACACCTCAACAGAATGGTGTGTCTGAAAAGAGGAATCGTTAGTTACTTGAAGTTGCTCGCTCTCTGATGTTGGATATGTCTGTTTCCCATCATCTTTGGGGACATAGTGTCTTGGCTGCTGCCTACTTGATTAACCGTACTCTTAGTCGGGTTCTTGATTTCAAGACTCCACTTGATGTGTTGTGTGCTCTTACTCCTCCGATTTCAGTCTCTAAGTTACCTCCGAAGGTGTTTGGGTGTGTTGCGTATGTTCATGTCTACTCCCATCAATGGAGTAAACTTGATCCTTGTGCTCTCCGCTGCGTCTTCATTGGTTATTCTACTACTCAGAAGGGTTATAAGTGTTATCACCCGCCTACTCAGAAGGTACATGTCACTTTGGATGTCACATTTCATGAAGAAGTACCCTATTATGTTTCTCCCTCCTCTTCAATTCAGGGGGAGAGGGGGAGTGAATTGAAGAGTTTCGGAGTGGAAAATATGGAAGTTTTTGGAACTGAAGAAGGAATTTTTGGCAAACAGGAAGCGACCGGTCGCAGGGAAGAAGCGACCGATCGCCAACGAATCTGTGATGAAAACGACCGGTCGCACATAGGACGCGACAAGTTGCCTGGCTCGACGAAGGACTACAGTACCGATATGAGTGAAGCGACCGGTCGCAGTGAGGAAGCGACCGGTCGCGAACGAATCTGCCCAGGAAACGACCGGTCGCACATAGAAAGCGACCGGTCGCTCGCCTCGACGAGCGACAATAGTACCGATACGAGTGACGCAACCAGTCGCGAGGAAAGTCACGACCGGTCGCCAGACGATATTTTTGGTGTTTTCGAGCCTCTCTCAGAAGGACATAACAGTGATATTGGCGACACTCGTACAGATGAAATAGATAATAGACCCCCCTCTGCCCTGCCATTGCCTCAATCAAGTTGTGATAATGAGGTACTTTCTAGTGATGTGCCTACCTATTCTTTGCCCCCACGTACTACCCGTGAGAAACCTAAAGTGCAATATTCTCCTGATATACATGCCAAGTCTAAATATCCCATTAACCATTATATGTCAACTCATCGTTTGTCTAAGTCATATGCATCATATTTGTGTCAATTATCTAGTGTATGTGTGCCAACTAAGTTGCAGGATGCTCTATCTGATCAAAACAGGGTAGATGCAATGTATGTTGAGATGGAAGCCTTGAACAAGAATGCTACTTGGGAGTTAGTTCCTTTACCAAAAGGAAAAAAGGCAGTTGGGTGCAGATGGGTGTTTACTTTGAAGCACAAGGCTGATGGTTCCATTGACCGTTACAAGGCAAGATTGGTAGCAAAAGGGTATACTCAGACATATGGAGTGGATTACATAGAGACTTTTGCTCCAGTAGCTAAGCTCAACACTGTGCGCGTACTCTTATCCTTAGCTACTAACCATGACTGGCCGCTGCTACAATTTGATGTTAAAAATGCATTCCTCCATAGTGACCTCAAGGAAGAAATATATATGGATCCTCCGCCGGGTATCCCTGTGACCTCTAAGGAGGGTGTGGTGTGCAAGCTACGGAAATCCTTGTATGGATTAAAGTAGTCACCAAGAGCGTGGTTTGGAAGATTTGCTGCATCCATGAAGAAGTTTGGGTATGTGTAAAGTAACTCTGATCATACTTTGTTTCTGAAGAGTCATAAAGGTAAATTGACGGCTTTAATTATTTATGTTGATGATATGATTGTGACTGGAGATGATCATGTAGAAATACAGAGTCTTCAGAAGTATTTGGCTTCTGAGTTCGAGATGAAATCATTAGGTGATTTAAAGTATTTTCTTGGGATTGAAGTTGCCAGATCTAAACATGGTATTTTTCTATCCCAAAGAAAGTATGTTTTGGATTTACTTGCAGAAACTGGAATGTTGGATTGTAAACCAATTGATACCCCTAGTGAGCAGAATCATAAGTTGGGGATATATCCCGATCAAGTTCCGACTGATAAAGAACGTTATCAACGACTGGTGGGGAAGTTGATTTATTTAGCTCATACCCGTCCGAACATTGCGTATGCTGTAAATATAGTGAGTCAGTTTATGCACTCTCCTAGTGTAGATCATATGGGGGCTGTGACTCGTATTTTAAGGTATCTGAAAGTAACTCCTGGCAAGGGGTTAATTTTCTCCAAGTATGGCCATACGGATGTAGAAGGGTATACAGATGCTGATTGGGCAGGTTCAGCCACAGATAGGCGTTCGACATTTGGGTATTTTATGTTTGTAGGTGGCAATCTTGTTACGTGGAGGAGCAAGAAACAAATGGTGGTGTCTAGATCCAGTGCTGAGGCCGAGTATCGGGGAATGGCCCATGGTGTATCTGAGTTACTATGGTTGAGGAGATTGTTGAAAGACCTTGGTTTTGGGCCTAAAAAACCCATGGATTTATATTGTGACAATACGGCTGCGATTGCAATTGCTCATAATCCTGTACAACATGACCGTACAAAGCATGTGGAGGTTGATCGAAATTTCATTAAAGAAAAGTTGGATGCGGAGATTGTGTCCTTCCCCTTCATCCGTTCAGAGTATCAGTTAGCTGATGTTCTTACTAAAGCTGTTTCTACAAGTATCTTCCTCAACTCGCTTGACAAGTTGGGCATGCGTGACGTCTTTGCTCCAACTTGAGGGGGAGTGTTAGCGAGATATCCCTATTCTATTAGGATATTGTTTTATTTATTTCTCTTTGTATAGATATTATGTAATTAGGATACCACTTATTTTCCTAGTTTAATCCTACTAGGGTTTACATCCTGTATTATAAATACCTCCTTTTGGAGAATGAAATATATCTGAAAATATTCTACCCATATTGTTTGACTAGAACAACCTAAAAGAATATGATTTTAACCCACAAGTGAATGTGTGCCCATGCTTAAGGCCAATGAGGCAATAACTTGTTTTTCTTTCTGCAACAAATGAACGGTTTGAACGAAAAATAGTAGAGCATGTAAGATTATCTGGTTTTCAATTAAAGTACTATGTCTTCTCTCTTTGGCAAAGATCACTGTGAAGAGTGGAAGTTTGTACCGAAAGAAGCATCGTGAAGTCTAAAGCAATAAATTATCAGACGGGTTAATTTTTTTTTCTACCTTGATTATTGCACTTGATGATGCATGTACTCAGCTTAAGCTGGAAGGAAAACTACGCAGCATAACTGTTTCGTTTCAATATAGAATAGTTTGAATTTATGTTAATATTTTGTGGCATCCACAGAAAAGGAAAAAAGAACTTTGTCATTTCTTTATATTGAATTCAAGATTTGCAATTGGGCTTCTTTGGTTATGTTTGGGCCTTCGTCTACAGAGTTTCTCCTCATATGAACTTTGTTCTTTCGGCCCTTCACATTACTTTCCCATAGAGGACTTGAATTAGGCCAAATTGAAACCAAACTGTTGCAACAAGAACCAATTTTTTTTATGGATTAGAACCCAAACCCAAGTTTTAAAATCTTCTGACCAAGAACTAATGAAGAACTTAACTAGCTACAAAAGGGTCAGGATCTAGTGAGAACGCTTATGTGAGAACATAACATGAGAACACCGTTGGATCCAATCTAACGGCTGTATGAAAAGCAATTGTAAGTGCAAGTGTTGTATTAGAACGAGGCCTTCTTCTCTCTTCTCCCTCCAATACTCTCTTCTCCCTCCAAAACATCCCCTCCAAAACAGAAGTCCCCTCCAAACCAGCTGTTCACTCAGTTCAATGAAAATAACCATTTTTTTATCAGCTTTGATTGAGGAAGAACTGTAACATTGAAGAGAGAGCACCCTCATTTTTCTGGGTTTCCCATTCAGGCGAAACAAAGGAGTCTTGGATTTTATAATTTCATCTCTGTGGTTGGGTTTTTGGGGTCGGGACATACGTCAATCCTTGAGCAACGTCGAAACTGGCGTTGAGTTGGAAAGTGCTGACCGTACCGTTGTGGTTCTGCTCTGTTGGTTTTGAAATCCTTGAGCGGGGCGAAACAGGGGTTGAGGAAGAAGAAAAGTTTTTGGGGTTGACGTCCAGATCTAAAAGGTCTACGTTACGTTGTCGTAGTTGTTGAAAATTTGAAGTTGGAAATCAGTTACGAGGTAAGCCATATACTGTATTTGTCAATTTCATTATTGGGCATCAGCATGAGTTAGATTAGGTTGTATGTATGTCTTTAATGTTTCAGCGGAGAGTCATTCGCATGTCATATGTTAGTTAATATTTATTGTAAAGCTGTTTGAAAGCATGTGCCAAATATTGGGCATCAGCATGAGTCAGATTAGGTTGTATGTATGTCTTTAATGTTTCACTAGAGAGTCATTTGGATGTCATATGTTAGTTGATATATATTTTGAAGCTCTTTGAAAGCCTGTGCCAAATATTGGGCATCAGCACGAGTTACGTTAGTGTTTATGTAGGTCTTTAATGTTTCACAGATAGTGATTTGAATGTCATATATGATGGTTATTATGTGATATTCAGGGTTAAATTGCAAGAACTGTGAAATGGAGTGCGAAGGACAGGTGACACCGGAAGTTAGTTCGGAATTGAAACCAAAATTGGGACTTGAATTTGATTGCTGTGAGGATGTGTTCAATTTCTATAATATGTATGCCGCGAAAGCCGGATTCGGCATTCGGTGTCCTACAACGAGAACTTGCACATTCACAGGAGAGGTAACAAGGAAAGAATATGTATGCTGTAAACAAGGGTACGCGTTGACAAGCACTGTTAGTTGCAAGAGAAGACAGCGAGGTTGTACTCGAACTGGGTGCAAGGCTAAACTTGCGATTTTGAAGGTAAACGAGAAGAATAAGTACACTGTTGTAGGATTCAATGAGGTACACAACCATGACATGACAACAGTTGATAAAGTCCATCTATTGAGATCTCACCGTAACTTAACAGAGTCTACAAAGGCCTATAGTGCACATATGAGCAAAGTTAATATCCCTGTACATAAACAGGTAAGCCTTCTTGAGGTGCAAGTAGGGGGATTGGAAAATGTTGGGTTTGTTAGGAGAGATATCTATAATTATGCAAGGGACGTGCGTGGGGAGGTGATTGGCCATGATGCACAGCTGCTGAAGGAGCATTTTTTGGCTGAGCAAGGAAAAAATGAATCATTTTATTTCAATATGGAGGTAGATTCGGAAGGAAGGATGGGAAATGTTTTCTGGGCAGATGCAAGGTCAAGACGAGCTTATGGGTTTTTTGGGGATGTGGTGGTATTTGATACGACGTTCAACACGAACTGCTATGGGATGGTCTTTGCGCCTTTGTTAGGCGTTAATAACCATAGGCAGACAGTGTTGTTTGGTTGTGCATTCCTAACTAGTGAAACCACGGATTCATTTGTATGGTTGTTCGAAGAATTCAAGAAAGCCATGCCAGGTGAGCCACCCAAAATGATCATCACTGATCAAGATGCAGCCATGTCAAAGGCAATTGCTTTAACTCTCCCAACAACATTCCATAGATATTGCATATGGCATATCTTGAATAAGTTTATGGAGAAACCCGGCATTGGGGAATGTTTTTCGGAAATGTGCAAATGCATATGGGGTATGGACACGAAAGAAGAATTTGATGCGAAATGGGATGAAATCGTCACAAGCAATGGGCTGAAAGACCATCCGTGGCTGAGCTCGATGCATGCTTTGCGGGAGAATTGGGTTCCATCATATGTAAAACATGTGTTTTCGGCTGGGATGTCAAGTAGTCAACGGGCTGAAAGCTGTCATGCATTTTTCAAACAATATATTAACCGGAAAAACACATTGATGGAATTCATTGTACGTTTTGAAAGAGCTGTTGGTTCACAGAGGCACAAGGAGTTAATGGCTGATCATGCTGATACCAATGAAAAACCTCCACTGCCATTTCGAACACCAATGCAACATCAAATGGCACGCATTTACACTCGGGAAATTCTTGAAATGTTTGAGAGGGAAGACTTCCGAAGCCTTTTATGCTTGTTCGAACTTGTAGAGCAAGATGA
This sequence comes from Prunus kanzakura, assembly GCA_020521455.1. Lineage (NCBI taxonomy): Eukaryota > Viridiplantae > Streptophyta > Magnoliopsida > Rosales > Rosaceae > Prunus > Prunus kanzakura. Next base: position 120,152 of record BPUM01001031.1, read on the forward strand.
GACCCAGTGCAGGTACAAAGTAAGTGAGCGGGTAAATCCGGGGGTGACACGGATGAAGGAGCTTGTGCATGATAAAGATGCCGATAAAGCTTATTGCAGCTGCAAAGGATTTGAATTTTGGGGTATTCCGTGCCGACACATCCAAGCATTTTTAAGAATGAAGCAGGTGGAGCACTTGCCAGACAATTACATAGTGACACGATGGCTTCAAAGTGCAAAGTGCGGTGTAGTATATGATAAGAATGACAAAGAAGTTAAAGATTGCGTGGACGGTTTGGTTTTAGTTAAGAGATCGAAACTTTGCAAAGTTGCAGGTGAGTTGATAGATTCTGCTTTGTTGTGTGATGAAGGTTTTGAGTTGCTGGAAAATTCATTTGACGACATTCGTGGGAAGCTTACAAGGTTGTTTTCATCAAGAGCTCGTGTCGAAGACACACCCAATGGAGAGGTCGGAACTAGTTCTTCCCAAGTCAGAATTAAGGATCCCCATCGAGTAAAACCAAAAGGGCGTGCGAGAAGAGTGAAAGGACAAAAAGAGAAGGCAGCGGAAGGACATAAACGGCGGTGCAGTGAATGTAGGAAGACTGATCATGATAGACGGAGTTGTCCAAAACTTGTGAGCGGGTAAGTGAATATGTAATTGTCTGGGTTTGAATTTTGTACAAGAAATGCTGTTGACTTGTTTCTTTGTTTCGATGTTGCAGCTCTTCATCTTCCGACGCAGAAGTTGGTGCTGCAGTTGATGAGAATTTGCAGCCCAGTCAGAGCACGCAGGACAGGGAACCTACAATGACAGAGTCATTTCTGCAAGAGTTTGATTTCATTTACGGTCCCGGAGTTTGAATATTTGTTGACACCAATTTGCGTATTTTTGGAAACCGTCTGGAACCGTTAGTGAATCTTATGTAAGTGCCTCATGTTGATACTGAACTAAGGTATGTGAAAAGCAACAGTGAAACCGCCCAAAAACAAAGTAACTTTTGTATTCGATAATTATTAAGTGTCACAAACGTATCGCATGACTTACATTCGACCCCCTGGAAAAAAAAAAAAAAACTACATTAAAGTGAACAATAAGTTATTTGAAGAGCCACTTAGTTATCATCATCAAAGTCATCACTTGACTCAAAGCGGCCACGTTCCTCCCAATCTAGAATGCGTTTGTCATTGTAGCAATCCTCGCACCAGTCTGGGGGTAATGCAAACAATGGGAGATGGGGGCTTTGGGGGAGAAGGGGTCGGGGACCGATAGTATTGAACATTGTCTGGACCTACGTGGAATAGATCCCTGCACGTCCCACAAGGATGGTCGTGAACGTCACCATGCTTGCAATAATTATGTGCAACTCGAACTTTCGGATCCATCTTTGGTTGAAGGTGGATGTCCATCCTGGGGCTTTGGTGTTTTCAGAACGTGGAGCCAGTGTTTGAAAGGATTCGTTTGGGATTCATGCAATGTGGGTAACGTTTTATACACCTTTGCAACGGTTGCAAGGAAAATGAAATATGTAGGTAAGGGAATCTTGAAACCATCACTGTGTGTCAGCAAGGGAATCTTGAAACCATCACTATGTGCCAGTAATGTGTCAAAGAACCGAATATATATGTCAGATAATCTTGAAAAACTTTATCGACCCACCGACAATTTTTTAAACCAAAAATTTGAGCACTATTAGTAACTGAACTCTACTAATCCAGTAGTTAGTGATCGAAGAAATAAGATTGAACTCTGGTAAGAACATAGAACCCAAGGCTGTGATAGCAGATTTAAACCTGAATAAGGTGCACGTAAGTCAGATCGGGCATAAACATGTAAACACAAACCCAGATCTGGCATTAACAAAAAACAAACAAGTGAATAACGATTGCCTAGCGATTCATATGGCTACCAGCCGTCATTATCGTTGGCTTTGGCTGGTTGGTGGCCTAGCTCTGGTGGGTGTACACCGCCGGAGATGATTTGCTGTGCAGCAGACGGAGTTATGGCGTCCCAGTCAATATGTTTGTGGACATCTGCAGCGAACCGTCGGAATTGCTCAAAACCTTCGTTGAAAGCCACAGACATTGCCTGCCCATGCTTGTCGCCTCCTTTGTGGATGCTCAAAGATTCGTACGTAGCATCCTCCAGGGTCATTTGCAAATCCTCTGCTTTGAGCTTTCTTCTTTGGCCACGAATTCTGTGCTTCTCTTTTCTGTAACGCGCTTTGTTCACTTGGCGCGTCAAATACGCCAAATTCTGCTCAGCTCCGACACACTTTTGAGTCCAATAATGGACCAAGGAGGAGTCGTGTTCCAGTTTGTTCTTCATATCATTTATTTCCAGAGCAGGATCATAGGAGTCGCCCTCGCTTGCCGAGGAGGTTGGAAGTGGCAGCGGTGGTAGAGGGGACCTGAGATAGTCGGGGGCATATTCCCATGACCCATCGGAGTCCCCCTGATTTGCATTGCCGTCTGAACTGGTTGGCATGTTGACAAATCTTCAGTTTCTTCAGATTGGGGGATTCGTTGTATGCACAAAACACAACTCCAAAGAAGAGTCAGGAAGAAAACAAGATGTTGATCTACGGCAATGAGTATCCCATAGCCATACGACACCGTTTATATATGATGTCCTGGAGTATTCCGCAGTTTGTTTTATCTGTTTTCCCCATCTGTCACATCAGTTTTGTTTTTTGGTTCAGTAATGAGAGCATTTGATTTAGGTTGAATTCGGATTAAAGGCTCGTATTAATCACAGATAGCATACACATGAATTTTGAATTTTCAACTTTCAATGAGGTGGTAGCATTTGTCGAATTATTATCCCGATGTTTGCAAAGGAAGGGTGAGAGAATGGTGAATGACGTCCACGTGTGCACCTACCGAAGGTTGATGCGGTGAGGTCCCGCCATGTGTTGTATTTCGTTATTTTCATTACACAACTAGGGGAAAATTATTGAAGACATGGTAATAACAAGGAGAAAAATCGGAAAAAATGCCCCAAAATTGATACCAGCTCCTTGTGGCATTACACAACTGGGGGAAGCTATAAATCGTCAAAAGTGTTTTTTCAACTCACTTTCGTAATCAATTTCATAAGATGTGATAATACAGAGTGTACACTTCATCTTCGGAATATGGTTTGAACTAGCTTTCGTTTCAACCGTAACATTATGTTTTGCAAACCTTTTCCGTCTATTTCCTTCACGTTCATTATCTAATTTAAAATAACACAACTATCAGTTACATTTGCTTCGTATGTAATATTTGGGAAAAATTAGTCTTATTTTCTCCTTTCAAATGACACACAATATTATTATTGTTATTTCATTGGTCATATATTATATATTTCACACGAATAAGCACACCTCATATTACCATTTTAGGAACAACAGCTCCTGTGAGGGAGATCCAATCCAATCAATGCTAAAAACTATCCCATTCCTTTTAGGCATTTTGTAAAGAGAAATTAAATATGTTGACAGAAAATAATGTCAACATACTTCAATTAAAGCATACCCGTTTAGCTTTACAAAAGTACCCATAATCAACCAAAAGCAGTTTCCCATAATTTTCACTCGCTCTTTCTTCACGTCTTACAGCTTGGATACATACAAGATACCATCTGAAGTGTCCAAACCAAAATGGTTTCACCTTGAGGAGCGCACACAAACTTGGAACAAAAGCAGTCAAAATGAACGTTTACGCATTTTTTCCAAACAAACTTACTGAAAATAACGAAAATGAACGTTGTCCAGCGACGGTTTACTCCATGGCGTCTTCGGTCCCAGGTGTAGCTTGGGACAACACATTTTGCATACTCTCGGAACAGGTAAAATCCTTTACGTGCTTCTGCTTCCCTCATCTGCACTGCCTCATTCGACCCCCAGAACCTTCGACAACCTTTGCCTTTCGCAAGTCTAACCCTCAGTTTCATTAGTTTGACTGATCGAAGGTGTAATTTCGCTTGACTTTTACCCTTCCCTAATGTTTCTTCATACCATCTTAGACGTCTCTTCTGACGTTTTATTTCAGTCTTCAACGCATCGTACGGCATCTGGCCGATACGACCTGCATCATCGTGGTCCCGAGATGAAAAATTGATGGATTTCGCAGGTCCTACAGGAACATCTTCTGCGTTCTTATTCTTGTGTGGCACCATTTACGGTTTATGGGTTTAGGGTTCAGGGTTTATGCTGAATGATTAATTCATAATAGTAGATTTGCAAACACTTCTTCATATTTCATAGCTGTCCGGATTAGAAAATTAGAAAATATATACTTGAAAAGCCAAAACAGAACACAATTTATAAATATATACTTGAAATTGCTTGAAGATTTCCAGACGCAAAAAGTTTCTTACTTCTTCATCACTTGAACTGCCAAATTCAGAAATGATAGAACTAACAACAGTATGAGGATGTTTTTAATGCCCTTCCCCATACGGATGACTTCAGCATATGCATTAAGTTCCTTCACATCCAGCTGGTTTTCAATTTGAGATTCAGTTGGCATGTTGCCTCCAGTCACCCATTCATAGCCACTACACCTTGTAGCTCCCTAAAAAAACATAAGAAAGTTACATTTTTCATTTTCGGATTACAATGTCAGACCCAATTCTTCTACTCTGTAGCAGTTTTCGTTGCCTTAGGCAATGGCCGATCTGAGTTAGTGTTATTGGCTTAGGGAAGATAATACTTACATACGTTGTGAAGCACTTCCAATACGGTCTGCCCATATTCCTTTCAGATTTGGAAATTAGCATAACCATCTCAGCATTGCAGTGCCGACACCTCTTTCCTTGAGTGTTTGTTGAAGAATTCGACATGGCTCTGCCCAGAAGGGAAAATGAAGATAACAGAAGATGACAACCCTTCCAAAAATTTGCTCAAAACCCCCAATTAATTTTCCTTAAAATCTGAAAAGGAATGGTATTTTCTTTTTTGGGGAGAACTAATATGGAGTTTCAAGTTTCAATTGTCCTGTTTTGGTCGTAACAATCCGTGACTATGAGCGGCAAATTCAAAATTTGCAGGAAAGTTTTTTTTTTTGGTTAACCCTAACCCATGAGCGGGAAAGAAAAGCATTGGTTTAATATTTTTGAACCCTAAGCATTCGACAGTAAACCCTAAACCGTAGGCGAAAAGCCCCTACACCCTTGAAGTCGTTTAAAAATTGAATATTTAAGTGGAAAAGATTAGAAAATAGAAAAACTGGCGAGTGGCGGCATGGGATTGCGCCGCGTGGCGCTCAGGCTTGCAGCTCCCCACTCCAGCGCCTCCACTTGGCATTTCTTGTATATTTTATTCTGTTTTTTTCCAAAAATCGTTAAAAATACAGGAAAATTAAGGAAAAAATTGGGAAATTTCCTAACTCTGTGTGGGGATGAATACTTCATACGGAAAGTACAAACCCTGGTTTAGGAGGGAGTGAAAAATAAAATTTGGGAACCAACCCTACATTCGGATGATGCAAATGAAAACCCTAATACACTTTGTAAACCCCACACTCTCATATGTTCGATCACATTAATCCCGTATCCAAATTTGTTTGTCCTGCCCTTTTTCCGGATATGTCATCGAAGGAAATCCCGTCCCGATCCCTGAGGAATTTTTCGGGATTTTTTCACCTTCAATTTCGATTTTTAATTGAATATTTAAGTGGAAAAGATTAGAAAATAGAAAAACTGGCGAGTGGCGGCATGGGATTGCGCCGCGTGGCGCTCAGGCTTGCAGCTCCCCACTCCAGCGCCTCCACTTGGCATTTCTTGTATATTTTATTCTGTTTTTTTTCCAAAAATCGTTAAAAATACAGGAAAATTAAGGAAAAAATTGGGAAATTTCCTAACTCTGTGTGGGGATGAATACTTCATACGGAAAGTACAAACCCTGGTTTAGGAGGGAGTGAAAAATAAAATTTGGGAACCAACCCTACATTCGGATGATGCAAATGAAAACCCTAATACACTTTGTAAACCCCACACTCTCATATGTTCGATCACATTAATCCCGTATCCAAATTTGTTTGTCCTGCCCTTTTTCCGGATATGTCATCGAAGGAAATCCCGTCCCGATCCCTGAGGAATTTTTCGGGATTTTTTCACCTTCAATTTCGATTTTTAATTGAATATTTAAGTGGAAAATATTAGAAAATAGAAAAACTAGCGAGTGGCGGCATGGGATTGCGCCGCGTGGCGCTCAGGCTTGCAGCTCCCCACTCCAGCGCCTCCACTTGGCATTTCTTGTATATTTTATTCTGTTTTTTTCCCAAAAATCGTTAAAAATACAGGAAAATTAAGGAAAAAATTGGGAAATTTCCTAACTCTGTGTGGGGATGAATACTTCGTCAGGAGTTTTGGGTTAATATTTGGCAAAATGTTTTTTGTGAAAATTGATATGTAATTCTTGATGTTAGTGAGGAGGGATTTCCGTACAATGGGATTCAATATTTTTTTTTTTGGGTAAAAAATCCTAAAAATTGCTGGACAAATCCGAAAAGAATGGGGAAATGTCGTAGATGGTTATAATCAAATTTTGGAAAAACCTTCCACTTAAGTCGTAGATCCACATTGCGATATTTAAATAATTATGTTAGTGAAAAGGGATTACCGGATGACTTAATTACACTTCTGTTTTGTTGCAAATATAGTTTCAAATGCAGGACAAATCAGGAAATTAGGGGGATTTTTTTGGGGTATTTATGGGATCATCAGAGTATCTTAGAAGATCAAGGATGTGTCAGACATCCACTTGTCAACGAAGTCAGTGAAAGGATAATCCCTTTCCGGGTTGACAACACGCAACCTCCCTGCCATATGCCTGTCCGTCATCTTTAACGATTGACTCTTTGGGGGATATGAACCAGAAATTCCACATTTGAGACCACTTACTGAAACGATATAGGACCCAAAACCATAAACATACTTCAAATAAAAACAATACAAAGTTCACACAGTTTCACCTTTACATAAAAACACAAAAAACCAAAACAACAATTTATTAATAAATCCCCTATCATACCATGTATATACACCTTATATATCAAACGCAGTCATGAAGTGGAGTTCGCGCTGGATGCAGTGCAGCTCCCTCTTCCATTTGCAGGGTTCACAGCAGTTCCAAGCTCTACGTTGTCCCAGTCGTCGGCACTGCGGTCCCCGAACTCATACCACTTCCGATTACCCTCACAGTCAATGCAGTCTTGTAAAAATCCTTTGTCTGTAGTAAACTTTTCAAGCAGAGGAGGAGTTTTGGTGCCAGACATTGTATACCGACCCAGTCGCAAGCTTATTGAATCCCTGCAAGCTTTTATGTTCAGTTTCTTCGTTTTGCTGAGATGGCACAAAAACTCCAGCGCATTCTCCTTGCCCTCTCTAGGGTTCAACAGCCCTAGCAAGCCAACAAGGTAGGAGGCTTCCTCATGCCCTGCCGTAGCCGCCACCCGCAGGTTCTTCATGCCCTCATCATCTTTCGATAGGAAGAAGTCATGAATAGCTTCTCTGTAAATCATTTCTGGATTGTTATGTTCTTTGCACTTTTGCAAGAGCTCAACAATTTTGCCTTCCTCACTTGGGTACCAGTCCTGATGCCACTGGTACTTATCCACTGACACCGTTGTCCAAACCTCAGGATCGTTGAGCATTTCTTTAAATAACTTGCAGGTTGCCACCATGTTGTACAGATCTTTATGGGACTGCTTTGCAACCACGAGCAGCACCTTAAACCATGCCAAATGTGGAATATCCATCTTGGTTTAGGGTTTAGGGACTGAAAAGGGTCTGTGGAGAAGAGGATTGAAAAGGGTCTGTGGAGTAGAGGACTGAAAAGGGTGTGTGGAGAAGAGGACTGAAAAGGGTGTGTGGAGAAGAGGGACTGAAAAGGGTGTGTGGAGGTTTTAAAAATCAAGGTGTCGTTTGGGGACGAAGAAGGAAGTGGCGCATATAAACCCAACCGGCGTGACCCACTTGACAATTGACGAAGACAAGGGTTTAGATCAGTTTCAATTATATTATTCGTTTCCCAAGCGCTGTGACTGAAACGACAATTGACACTTATCGCTGAAGCTGGAGGGACTCAATTGGTTTCGCGCGCTCCCATATTGAGAGCATTTATGATACCAGTTGTCACCGGCAGCAGTCACAAAATTATAAATGCTTTTCGTCATAATTATTTTGCTAAAATCACATCACCACTTTTGAAGCAAATGACTTAGTTACATTTGAACATGACCAAGTAATCAGTTTCATTTTGCCAACCTTGAAACTAAATATCAACGCACCATTAACAGTAAAGTAAATGATCACATTGTATATGGTTCTAATAATGCAAAAATGACATTAGAACGAGTGAAGGTAACTTGCATTTTAACATTAACAACGAAGCAGTTGCTTCTTGCCAAATATGGAACTAAATATGAACGCGTATCACCAGTACAGCAAAAGAAAACTGTGGTTATGATACTGATAATGCAAATATGACAGCACACGTTCTCAAGGTAACTTACATTTCAACCACGCCGCGCGAACACTTAAAGCTCCGCAAATATGATACTTAAATTGTCTGATAATCACCTATAAAGAAAATGAAACTAGTGTGTCTGATACTACATTTCCCAAATATGACATGACCACGGAAATTAGGTAGCTCAAGTGGCGGCTCCCCAGTCCAAGTGAACAAATTCATTTTGGCGGGTAAAATTAGTAAGGGGATTGCTGTATAAATAACAAAGTGATATATTTAACCTCACATTGCACCACCAGTTGGGCACCAACGCGACTTGGTCCAAAAGTAAACTCATTAATTATAAAATCACACCTAAATAATAAAAGATATCCTAAAACTACATAAATAAGAAAATAACAATATATCATGAAATAACTAATTAAATGGTACCTAAACCACATTTGAAAACACAGTGTGGCACCATTTACGGTTTATGGTTCAGCATAGTATCAACAACATATGTTCACGGTTGCGTACAGGTTGTATTTGAACCCACTAAAAATAACTTTTTCTTTAATTTTAAGTCAAAAGGGGGAGTTGCATCATAAACAAGAGTTTGTTCATTGGGAAAATTAACTTATGCTTCATATGTAATATTTGGGAAAAATTAGTCTTATTTTCTCCTTTCAAATGACACACAATATTATTATTGTTATTTCATTGGTCATATATTATATATTTCACACGAATAAGCACACCTCATATTACCATTTTAGGAACAACAGCTCCTGTGAGGGAGATCCAATCCAATCAATGCTAAAAACTATCCCATTCCTTTTAGGCATTTTGTAAAGAGAAATTAAATATGTTGACAGAAAATAATGTCAACATACTTCAATTAAAGCATACCCATTTAGCTTTACAAAAGTACCCATAATCAACCAAAAGCAGTTTCCCATAATTTTCACTCGCTCTTTCTTCACGTCTTACAGCTTGGATACATACAAGATACCATCTGAAGTGTCCAAACCAAAATGGTTACACCTTGAGGAGCGCACACAAACTTGGAACAAAAGCAGTCAAAATGAACGTTTATGCATTTTTTCCAAACAAACTTACTGAAAATAACGAAATTGAACGTTGTCCAGCGACGGTTTACTCCATGGTGATTCCGTCCCAGTTGTAGCTTGGGACAACACATTTTGCATACTCTCGGAACAGGTAAAATCCTTTACGTGCTTCTGCTTCCCTCATCTGCACTGCCTCATTCGACCCCCAGAACCTTCGACAACCTTTGCCTTTCGCAAGCCTAACCCTCAGTTTCATTAGTTTGACTGATCGAAGGTGTAATTTCGCTTGACTTTTCTCCTTCCCCAATGTTTCTTCATACCATCTTAGACGTCTCTTCTGACGTTTTATTTCAGTCAACAACGCGTCGTACCGCTTCTGGCCGATACGACCTGCATCATCGTGGTCCTCAGATGAAAAGTAGATGGATTTCGCAAGTCCAACAGGAACATCTTTTGCGTTCTTATACTTCTGTGAGATAGGGTCTGCATTTTTTGGTGGAGTTGTTATAAGTATGGGGGGGATTTTCGTAGGTGAACCCATGGTGAGTTGAGGGTTGTTTGGACCAACTGGTGGTGCAATGTGAGGTAGAATATATAACTTTGTTATTTAAACAGCAGTTCCCTTACTAATTTTCCCGCCAACATGAATTTGTTCACTTGGACTGGGGAGCCGCCACTTGAGATACCTAATTTCCGTGGTCATGTCATATTTGCATTATTAGTATCAGACACACTTGTTTCATTATCTTTACAGGTTATAAGCAGAGAAATTAAGTATCACATTTGCTTCAAAAGTGGTGATGTGATTTGAGCATAATAATTATGACGAAAAGCATTTATAATTTTGTGACTGCTGCCGGTGACAAATGGTATCATAAATGCTCTCAATATGGGAGCGCGCGAAACCAATTGAGTCCCCTCCAGCTTCAGCGAGAAGTGTCAATTGTCGTTTCAGTCACAGCGCTTGGGAAACGAATAATATAATTGAAACTGATCTAAACCCTTGTCTTCGTCAATTGTCAAGTGGGTCACGCCGGTTGGGTTTATATGCGCCACTTCCTTCTTCGTCCCCAAACGACACCTTGATTTTTAAAACCTCCACACACCCTTTTCAGTCCCTCTTCTCCACACACCCTTTTCAGTCCTCTTCTCCACACACCCTTTTCAGTCCTCTTCTCCAACAACCAAGATGGATATTCCACATTTGGCATGGTTTAAGGTGCTGCTCGCGGTTGCAAAGAACTCCTCTGAAGATCTGTACAGCATGGCGGGAACATGCAAGTTATTTCAACAAATGCTGAATGATCCTGAGGTTTGGACAACCGTGTCAGTGGATAAGTACCAGTGGCATCAGGACTGGTACGGTGAAGATGAAGGGAAAATTGTTGAGTTCTTACAAAAGTGCAAAGAACATAACAATCCAGAAATAATTTACAGAGAAGCTATTCAGGAGTTCTTCGTGAAGAATGATGATGAGGCGCTGAAGAACCTGCGGGTGGCGGCTATGGCAGGGCATAAGGAAGCCTCCTACCTTGTTGGCTTGCTAGGGCTGTTGAACCCTAGCGAGGGCAAGGAGAATGCGCTGGAGTTTTTGTGCCATCTCAGCAAAACGAAGAAACTGAACATAAAAGCTTGCAGGGGTTCAATAAGCAATCGACTGCGTCGGTATACAATGTGTGGCACCGTGACTCCTCCTATGCTTCAAAAATTGACTGCAGACAAAGGATTTTTACAAGACTGCATTGACTGTGAGGGTAATCGGGAGTGGTATGAGTTATGGGCCCGTTGGGCCGACGACTGGGACAACGTAGATGCTTGGAACTGCTGTGAACCCTGCAAATGGAAGAGGGAGCTGTACTGCATCCAGCGCGAACTCCAGTTGATCACGGGGTGGGTTTAAGGTGTATATACATGGTATGATAGGGGATTTATTAATAAATTGTTGTTTTGGTTTTTTGTGTTTTTATGTAAAGATGAAACTGTGTGAACTTTGTATTGTTTTTATTTGAAGTATGTTTATGGTTTTGGGTCCTATATCGTTTCAGTAAGTGGTCTCAAATGTGGAATTTCTGGTTCATATCCCCCAAAGAGTCAATCGTTAAAGATGACGGACAGGCATATGGCAGGGAGGTTGCGTGTTGTCAACCCGGAAAGGGATTATCCTTTCACTGACTTCGTTGACAAGTGGATGTCTGACACATCCTTGATCTTCTAAGATACTCTGATGATCCCATAAATACCCCAAAAAATCCCCCTAATTTCCTGATTTGTCCTGCATTTGAAACTATATTTGCAACAAAACAGAAGTGTAATTAAGTCATCCGGTAATCCCTTTTCACTAACATAATTATTTAAATATCGCAATGTGGATCTACGACTTAAGTGGAAGGTTTTTCCAAAATTTGATTATAACCATCTACGACATTTCCCCATTCTTTTCGGATTTGTCCAGCAATTTTTAGGATTTTTTACCCAAAAAAAAAAATATTGAATCCCATTGTACGGAAATCCCTCCTCACTAACATCAAGAATTACATATCAATTTTCACAAAAAACATTTTGCCAAATATTAACCCAAAACTCCTGACGAAGTATTCATCCCCACACAGAGTTAGGAAATTTCCCAATTTTTTCCTTAATTTTCCTGTATTTTTAACGATTTTTGGGAAAAAAAACAGAATAAAATATACAAGAAATGCCAAGTGGAGGCGCTGGAGTGGGGAGCTGCAAGCCTGAGCGCCACGCGGCGCAATCCCATGCCGCCACTCGCCAGTTTTTCTATTTTCTAATATTTTCCACTTAAATATTCAATTAAAAATCGAAATTGAAGGTGAAAAAATCCCGAAAAATTCCTCAGGGATCGGGACGGGATTTCCTTCGATGACATATCCGGAAAAAGGGCAGGACAAACAAATTTGGATACGGGATTAATGTGATCGAACATATGAGAGTGTGGGGTTTACAAAGTGTATTAGGGTTTTCATTTGCATCATCCGAATGTAGGGTTGGTTCCCAAATTTTATTTTTCACTCCCTCCTAAACCAGGGTTTGTACTTTCCGTATGAAGTATTCATCCCCACACAGAGTTAGGAAATTTCCCAATTTTTTCCTTAATTTTCCTGTATTTTTAACGATTTTTGGAAAAAAAAACAGAATAAAATATACAAGAAATGCCAAGTGGAGGCGCTGGAGTGGGGAGCTGCAAGCCTGAGCGCCACGCGGCGCAATCCCATGCCGCCACTCGCCAGTTTTTCTATTTTCTAATCTTTTCCACTTAAATATTCAATTAAAAATCGAAATTGAAGGTGAAAAAATCCCGAAAAATTCCTCAGGGATCGGGACGGGATTTCCTTCGATGACATATCCGGAAAAAGGGCAGGACAAACAAATTTGGATACGGGATTAATGTGATCGAACATATGAGAGTGTGGGGTTTACAAAGTGTATTAGGGTTTTCATTTGCATCATCCGAATGTAGGGTTGGTTCCCAAATTTTATTTTTCACTCCCTCCTAAACCAGGGTTTGTACTTTCCGTATGAAGTATTCATCCCCACACAGAGTTAGGAAATTTCCCAATTTTTTCCTTAATTTTCCTGTATTTTTAACGATTTTTGGAAAAAAACAGAATAAAATATACAAGAAATGCCAAGTGGAGGCGCTGGAGTGGGGAGCTGCAAGCCTGAGCGCCACGCGGCGCAATCCCATGCCGCCACTCGCCAGTTTTTCTATTTTCTAATCTTTTCCACTTAAATATTCAATTTTTAAACGACTTCAAGGGTGTAGGGGCTTTTCGCCTACGGTTTAGGGTTTACTGTCGAATGCTTAGGGTTCAAAAATATTAAACCAATGCTTTTCTTTCCCGCTCATGGGTTAGGGTTAACCAAAAAAAAAAACTTTCCTGCAAATTTTGAATTTGCCGCTCATAGTCACGGATTGTTACGACCAAAACAGGACAATTGAAACTTGAAACTCCATATTAGTTCTCCCCAAAAAAGAAAATACCATTCCTTTTCAGATTTTAAGGAAAATTAATTGGGGGTTTTGAGCAAATTTTTGGAAGGGTTGTCATCTTCTGTTATCTTCATTTTCCCTTCTGGGCAGAGCCATGTCGAATTCTTCAACAAACACTCAAGGAAAGAGGTGTCGGCACTGCAATGCTGAGATGGTTATGCTAATTTCCAAATCTGAAAGGAATATGGGCAGACCGTATTGGAAGTGCTTCACAACGTATGTAAGTATTATCTTCCCTAAGCCAATAACACTAACTCAGATCGGCCATTGCCTAAGGCAACGAAAACTGCTACAGAGTAGAAGAATTGGGTCTGACATTGTAATCCGAAAATGAAAAATGTAACTTTCTTATGTTTTTTTAGGGAGCTACAAGGTGTAGTGGCTATGAATGGGTGACTGGAGGCAACATGCCAACTGAATCTCAAATTGAAAACCAGCTGGATGTGAAGGAACTTAATGCATATGCTGAAGTCATCCGTATGGGGAAGGGCATTAAAAACATCCTCATACTGTTGTTAGTTCTATCATTTCTGAATTTGGCAGTTCAAGTGATGAAGAAGTAAGAAACTTTTTGCGTCTGGAAATCTTCAAGCAATTTCAAGTATATATTTATAAATTGTGTTCTGTTTTGGCTTTTCAAGTATATATTTTCTAATTTTCTAATCCGGACAGCTATGAAATATGAAGAAGTGTTTGCAAATCTACTATTATGAATTAATCATTCAGCATAAACCCTGAACCCTAAACCCATAAACCGTAAATGGTGCCACACAAGAATAAGAACGCAGAAGATGTTCCTGTAGGACCTGCGAAATCCATCAATTTTTCATCTCGGGACCACGATGATGCAGGTCGTATCGGCCAGATGCCGTACGATGCGTTGAAGACTGAAATAAAACGTCAGAAGAGACGTCTAAGATGGTATGAAGAAACATTAGGGAAGGGTAAAAGTCAAGCGAAATTACACCTTCGATCAGTCAAACTAATGAAACTGAGGGTTAGACTTGCGAAAGGCAAAGGTTGTCGAAGGTTCTGGGGGTCGAATGAGGCAGTGCAGATGAGGGAAGCAGAAGCACGTAAAGGATTTTACCTGTTCCGAGAGTATGCAAAATGTGTTGTCCCAAGCTACACCTGGGACCGAAGACGCCATGGAGTAAACCGTCGCTGGACAACGTTCATTTTCGTTATTTTCAGTAAGTTTGTTTGGAAAAAATGCGTAAACGTTCATTTTGACTGCTTTTGTTCCAAGTTTGTGTGCGCTCCTCAAGGTGAAACCATTTTGGTTTGGACACTTCAGATGGTATCTTGTATGTATCCAAGCTGTAAGACGTGAAGAAAGAGCGAGTGAAAATTATGGGAAACTGCTTTTGGTTGATTATGGGTACTTTTGTAAAGCTAAACGGGTATGCTTTAATTGAAGTATGTTGACATTATTTTCTGTCAACATATTTAATTTCTCTTTACAAAATGCCTAAAAGGAATGGGATAGTTTTTAGCATTGATTGGATTGGATCTCCCTCACAGGAGCTGTTGTTCCTAAAATGGTAATATGAGGTGTGCTTATTCGTGTGAAATATATAATATATGACCAATGAAATAACAATAATAATATTGTGTGTCATTTGAAAGGAGAAAATAAGACTAATTTTTCCCAAATATTACATACGAAGCAAATGTAACTGATAGTTGTGTTATTTTAAATTAGATAATGAACGTGAAGGAAATAGACGGAAAAGGTTTGCAAAACATAATGTTACGGTTGAAACGAAAGCTAGTTCAAACCATATTCCGAAGATGAAGTGTACACTCTGTATTATCACATCTTATGAAATTGATTACGAAAGTGAGTTGAAAAAACACTTTTGACGATTTATAGCTTCCCCCAGTTGTGTAATGCCACAAGGAGCTGGTATCAATTTTGGGGCATTTTTTCCGATTTTTCTCCTTGTTATTACCATGTCTTCAATAATTTTCCCCTAGTTGTGTAATGAAAATAATGAAATACAACACATGGCGGGACCTCACCGCATCAACCTTCGGTAGGTGCACACGTGGACGTCATTCACCATTCTCTCACCCTTCCTTTGCAAACATCGGGATAATAATTCGACAAATGCTACCACCTCATTGAAAGTTGAAAATTCAAAATTCATGTGTATGCTATCTGTGATTAATACGAGCCTTTAATCCGAATTCAACCTAAATCAAATGCTCTCATTACTGAACCAAAAAACAAAACTGATGTGACAGATGGGGAAAACAGATAAAACAAACTGCGGAATACTCCAGGACATCATATATAAACGGTGTCGTATGGCTATGGGATACTCATTGCCGTAGATCAACATCTTGTTTTCTTCCTGACTCTTCTTTGGAGTTGTGTTTTGTGCATACAACGAATCCCCCAATCTGAAGAAACTGAAAATTTATCAACATGTCAACCAGTTCAGACGGCAATGAATTTCTATCTCGCGAATTGAGCCAATACCAAGCTATATGAATTTCTTCAGTTCAACTACTGTTACCTACATAATTACAAACCGCCCACCCAGTGAAATGAAGTTTGCAAGTTTTTTATCCTACACCCACCCAGTTATGTCATATTGCCTCTCCTAATTAAGCACACGCGTTAATATCCCTGCAACAACTGCACAGCGAGCTTCAACCGATACAAGGGCATGGCATGATGGGAAATATTGGCTAGTTCTACATTGGAGGTCAGAAACTCGCAGTATTTTAAAATGTACATCCCACAGTCGCCCCTGAAACATAGCGAAGCAGCTGTCATTCATTGTACAACAAAAGCGCACTTTCATAACACAATGTGTTTAGGTCGAATATGACTCACCCGCCTACTTGTTGGGGGGGTGCATCCAAAACGCGACTAACTGACCACTCAGTTTTAAGTAGACCGTCGCCAGTATATCCAGCTTCGAGTAACAACCGGGGCAGTATTTTGGACACCGGCTGCACAGCCCGTTGGATGGCTTGAATTCTGCACAGATCTTCTTTTGAATCATATACCCTTATCTCACACTCTTTTAAATCCAGAACAAGTAAGATCCAGTGCTTCTGCCTTTCTAGGTTGAAGGGCAAAAAAACTTGATTCACAGACTCCCATGATTTAGCCAACTTATGCCCTTCGCCCTTCACCATTCCCACTAGACCCTTGCTGTGCTTCCTCTCCTCCTTTCCAATATACGACTTCATTTGCGTGTAATCTAAGGCAGCACATTTCTGCATAGTGGCACACCAGTTATGCATCATAACGGATACGGAATTTCAAAACAAACAATGCTTATGAAATAATACAGACCTGAAAAGTGGTGTCCAGTATCGTCCAGTCAGAACCCGCCCACTTGCCAGACCTGTTGTGCCGCTCCCGTAGCAAATGCAAGGCCATGTCAATGTTCTACATAAAAGGGTTGTTTCCATTATTAAATCAATCAATTACTACATAGCAAGGGCTTATCGACAAAATCCCAAATCAATCAATGCTTACCGAGTCATCCAACCAACCGTCCTTGGTCAGCAGCCGAACAAAGAAGTTATGCGAACCTTCCATAGCTTCGTCTCCACATAACCGCACAAGTGAACTATATTTGTCAATCATTGTTATTAGCAATTCCGTTTCACCAGTGACTCAATAGGTAATCATAATGAACCATTTACATTTCACTAAGGACGGGCAAAGGGAACTTACTTTACTTCTTGTCCCCATTCCCAGCAGAATTTTGCCACCTCCAGAAGGGAATCACGAGGA
Source organism: Prunus kanzakura (assembly GCA_020521455.1). NCBI lineage: Eukaryota > Viridiplantae > Streptophyta > Magnoliopsida > Rosales > Rosaceae > Prunus > Prunus kanzakura. The sequence goes on from BPUM01001031.1 coordinate 137,417, forward strand.
ACAGGACTTAGGGGGTCAGCAATTGGGTCCTTCGAAATATTGGGAATCTCCCGACCTTGCCATGGAGTTTCCCTTACCACTGCCCTTGGCCTCTTCGTCACAGGACCAACCGTCCGACTCCTTCCCCGACCCCTCTTTCGCCCCACCCCAACTATAACATCTTCGCCACATTCACCCTCCGCAGTGGACATGTCAATCTTTCAAGGAGGATTCGTAAGGAATTTAACAAGGGTGACACACACCACATCTGGATCATCCCAATTTATATCCGGGGTTGTATATTGCACCTCTTCTTTCGCATTTTGTACACACTCCTCTCTCGATTCGGGTACTCCACCTTCCTCGGTTTTATCACTCTCCTCTCCAGCATCCTCAGTCTCATGTCTCTCCTCTCCAGCATCCTCAGTCTTATGTCTCTCCTCTCCAGCATCCTCAGTCTTAAGTCTCTCCTCTCCATCATCCTCACTCTTCCTGGCGTCTGCATGACTGGTACACTTTTCCAAGCGTAAAACTCTCTCCTCCAGCTCACCCTTCTCACGGTGCAATAGTGCAACCTCATTCCTCAACTGCTGCACAACAGAGTTTAATTCATCAAGGTCCTTACATACCCGCGGGCCTGCACTAGGTGCATCACATTCAGGAACAACTGATCCCCAACTCCAATATGGTTGCCTCATCTCCAATTCACTTGGTCGTAAGAGCCGTAGTATAACAGGCTGTCAAACATATACAATTAACAGGTCATATACAATAGTAAACAGCTTTCCTCATGAAACCAACATACTATTGAAATCAATTATTAACTACACACCTGTTTGCTTTGAAATATATAAGCGTTCAGCTTTCTAAACTCAGGCACTTTATCTGTGGATTCCCACCGGCAAATTCGAGGGACTAATGCAGTATCCTCGATCCGCCTACAATATCTAAGGGGGGGAATTCCCAATTCAGCAATTAATTCATACGCCCAAATCTACAACAAATAGATTATCAAAGTCAGTACTTAGTTACGAACTTAAATTTTACAAACACTAATTTTGAACTAAATCATACCTGGAAAGCATAGCTCAATCCCTTTATATTCCATGCAGGTCTGTTAATTCTTTTAGGCTTCTCATCCTCCACGTTTTTCTTCCCTTTTCTCACTGAACTCCGCACCGCCTTTTTTCGCTTTTTCTCCCCTTTCCCCTGCCCATCCTTGTCTTCATCTCTCTCTTTCTTCCCGGGAACAAACAACAGAGAATCTTGCAGACACTCAAACGATATAGATCCCCACGGATATTTGTTGAATTCATCCATTTTATGAACCAAATGTAAGTAGTCCTCATTTATCTTTACATTTTGGGGTCTGCCCATTATCACAGACTCCACAAAATACAGCAGTCCCAATTTGAACGAGTCCTCGCTTCCTCTTTCGGACTTTCGGAATGCATTTTCTAAGTCCTGGCCAGTAATGTGATTCCTGTCGGTAAAATGCGCTTTCATAAATCGCTCATGATCTTCCCCGGCAGACGTTATGTCAGGCTCGCTTCCACATTTTAGACCACTTATCAAACAAAAATCCTTTACACTGAATTGAGCAACATTGGACCCTATTGCATAACTAAGGCCCATCATGTCCTTCACACCAAGTCCTCCGACTCGCCGGAGTGCCAGACCATGCACAATTTGACCACTAAATGCAATTTTATGGAGTCCCAACAGGTGGCCAAAACAGCTCTCTCTAAATCTTCCCATAAGTGACTCACTGAAATGCGCCCCAAAATTACACAGGACTGTTTGCGCCACACACAGATTATTCACCCACGCAGAATAGACCTCTGACTCCGGGAAACAAAGCTCAAACCCACAATCCATTTTATACCTCCAAAAGACACCTTTTGCTTAAGAAACAGAACTGATACGTGCTGAGAATATTATGACCACATTAACATACAGAAGTGATACCTACTCACAATATTATCTACACATTTTTAAACCTACAAACACTATTTTCAACACATTACATAATTGATACCTACTAACAGAATCTTCAACATATCAAGTTACAAAACTTATACACTATTTTCAACACATTAAGATACATAATTTCACCTACAAACACTAATTTCAACAAATTCAGATACAAAATTGATACCTACTACAACATGCATTGCTCCTTATGCATCCCAAATCATCTCATATTCAGAGTTAAGATTCAATTTTCTCTTATGCGTTCTACTTCAACTGGTACTTATTATTATTTGTTTGCCAAGCCCCATTAAATCCCTAAAATTATGCCCAACACTCACACCACTACATGCCCGAAGCAGGATTACAATGAGGAACAGATGAAGATTCCTCGAATTTTACGAAAACACAACAAAAAACCAGAATGCAAACAAAAATACGAACTACAACACACAACACAAATTACTCAGGCCAATTTATATTTTTGCAAACACTCCGTACAGAGACAGACTACTCTTACCCAGAAAATCAAAGCCCTCAAATCCTCCCTAAAGTCCTAATGCAATTTCAACTAAGTGAATGCAGTATAACATGCAAACTTTAAAATCAAAGAGAGGGAGGAAATTCGACAGAAACGTACCGATTCAGACGTTCAGATGACAATTACTCGATCACGGAGGTTCTGCCACGACACAAGAGCAAGTAAAAAAGAAACAGTACACGAAGAAGTTTCTGTGAGAAGAGATTAGGAATAGAGAACTTGATGTCTGGTAGGTATTTGGGTGTTATGACTAGGGTTCATTCATAACTCCATTGACAAGAAAGGCGCCACTGTCAGGATTAAGAAAGGCGCGATTTTTTCGAACCAGGCGCGACCTGACACCTCTGCTAAGGGGAAACTGTAGCCTACGCTAATGCACCGTAAGCTCGCTTTTTCTCTTCAACCGTTCAGATGTATTTCAATGGCTGCGATTTATTCTTATATAATGTTCTCACATAAGCGTTCTCACCTGATCCCACTCGGCTACAAAATGTCTCCTTTTAATATTTCTAGTCAACTTCAAGAGGACCATGATCTTTGGCTGAAGAGTTGTGGGCCAGACTTATAAACGTTAAAAAGGCATGGCTCCTCCATTTTAGTATTATTAAGTTATAATAATGGTATCTTTGTTGAATTAATGCATGAAATTATATTATTTCAAAACCCAGAGGGTAAGTAATGCAAAACCAACAGTCTTATTCAATCAATATTACATCATAGTAATTTGTTGTAGGTACGTAGTGAAAATCATATTGGCCAACTTATACATCCAACCAAGCACATCGATTGGTTGTTCTTTCCTTGGCCTTTTATGCTTTTCGCACATATATTGTTGTATTTTACTAATTGTTGTCGTACCAGAACTGTTTCTGAAGATAGTCAACCACATTGTCGTCCACTTGGAAGGCCTTGGCTAGAACATCAGGGTTGATGGGAGGCTGGGAGCCAAACACTGCTTTGGCTATGGTGATCACTCCTGGGTTCTGGCTGCTAAGCCCAGCGAAGGCTATAGCGTTGACTTTTCCCACATTGAGTTGGAAGTGAATGAGGCCAATTGGGAACACAAACACATCTCCCTTGTTCAACACTTTAGTGAATAGGCGATTGCCATCACCGTTGGATGTGACGAAACCAACATAGAGTGTTCCTTCCAAGACCACAAGGATTTCGGTGGCACGAGGGTGAGTGTGAGGAGGGTTTAGGCCATTTGGTGCAAAGTCTATGCGAGCCAAGGATATGCCGAGAGTGTTCAATCCTAGTAGGTTGTCCACATTCACGGCTGTCACATTTGAACCAAGCGGATTTTGTGTGTTTCTTGGATTTTGGAGGCCAGAAAAGAAGAAATCATTTGCATTGACAAGCTTTGGGTCCTTGCAGAACTTCCCATTCACAAACACTGCTTCTACACCCAAAAAAAAAAAAAGTTATATTAAACTTTAGTGTTAGAGCTATTCAGAGGTAAAATCCACATACGTAAGTGGAAACCACTTGATCTATATATATTAGAGAGACGATCACTAAGATGGCCAATAAATATAGTACAAATAGCATTATTCATATGTAAAATTACGTACTAATAGATTTTTCATGCATGAGAAGAAGCTATAGTTAACAGAAAAACAATCTTCATAAACCTAATGTCTAATGAAAATAATTCATGTGGAAATAATTGCAGGGCAGAATATAAATAATTAACACAAGTATATATTAATGCATACCAGCAGAATTGGTGTCATTCAGTGCTACACAGAAGTCCTGAAGAGGACCGGGGTCAGAGGCAGAGACAAGGAAGGTTGCAGATGCCAATATGGCAAGAGTGCTTATGAGGAAATAAACACCTTTCATTGCAGTTGGCTTAATTAGCTAGGTAATAAAGATTTGGTTTGATGGTGAGGGATGAAAATCCTTCATGGGTTAGAAGCCTATTTATAGACTGGAGAGAATGAACTGGTCTTGTACTCTTGGATATGATTTTCCATGTCGAAGCAGGTAAGGATTTGAATATATAGCATTTAGAACCAAGTCAACACTTGGTGTTTGATTAAATCTCACCTTTAAGTTTAACTAGAAGGTATATATTGACCAAAATTTTATATTAATTTTCTTCCTTCCAGATCCATATAGTTTAGGGTTTGAATTTTTTACTTCAAATATATTGCTTCTTCTTCTTTTTCTTCTACTTTAGGTGGTATTTGACATTGATTGGTGACAATGGAAATGTTCAATGCTTATGCTATATATGGAATGGATTCATTCTGCCAAAGAGAATGAATTATGAAACTCATTCTCCCATTAACATTGATGGTGACAATTTGCCTCAATATAAAATTTTACAGTCCTTCCACCAATTGCTTCTGTCATTTCCACCTGCACCCTAGAAATTTGAGTGCATGACTTTTTCTTCTTTTTCATTTTCACCTTGTAGCTGGTTTGAAACTGGTCTTGCTCTCTGTTTTCCCATTTGGGGTTAGCTGCTGGTATTTCTTTTTTTCTTTTTTGCTCTTATTTTGGTCCTAAAACACAGTTGTTATACAGATGGTGGTTTAACTTCAAATGATGTTTACCAATTTGACCGAGTCCCTTTGCAAGTAATATTTCTTGAATTGGTTGGGGACCTTTTACGTGGTTGAGACAAATCAGTCTTTTTTATTTATTTATGTAAATCAGTATATTCAATTGAGATTTTAAAAGACTATTTATCGATAAATAAGTCCCGTGGATTTTAAAAGACTATTTAGGAATGAAATGACTAAAAAGATTTTTTTAAAAGATTTTTATAATCAGGATTTTTTACGTTTGAATTTTAAAATATTTATATCATAAGAATTTATAAGATTTGAAAGGACCACATGGATCTTTTACTTTTATGATGCTAACCAACCAACTTAGTCGGATGATGAGCAATTTGTTGATTCCTCCGGCTAGTCCAGTGCAGATCTCATGTGCAAGCAGCTATTTATTTCATTAGTTTCACTTTTTTTTATACAGAAAACTTGCATTTGAGAAGGAAGATAGGTTTGAAGCCTTATTGGTATGTGTAGAAAGGTCAACAATAACATCACATGCGCCCTCATATATTTGACTTATAGGACGACTTACTAACCACTGCAAGCCATCTTGCCAAGTTGTATATCAAGAAGCCATTCGTTATTCATATTTTTTTTAAATTTATCATCACCCTTTTCCTAGTCATTGTGTTTTCTGTTTTTCATTCCTTCCTCCAAACCCCATACAATCACCATTTGATTTGAACAATAACACGCAACATCAAGAAATCGTCAAATAATGATAGCTTGCCTTCAAATTGGTTGAGCATGCATAAGATACATACAAAGCAAACTAGGTAGCTGCAGCCTGTAGGTTCACTAGTAGCAAAGCTAACTGAAATAGTTTTCTATGTTGCTTGCTCTACTAGACACAGAGCAAAGAATGCACCTATTAATTACATTCCAAAATACATTTGCTCTCTTTTCATGATTCATGATCGAACACAACCAAAAAGGAAGCACTATTCAAAATACAAAGAACCTGGATCATTGGGACATAATCACAAACACCTACCATGCTAGATTTTTGGGTCAAATGTCTGCTTGCTCTTTTATGTTTCTGATTTTTGTTTGAATATTGGGTTTTTTGGGTTTCTTGGCAGGGAAACATGTGCTTTGGCTTGGCGCCAAGGAGTTTAACAATTCCCCGTTGGAAAAATGGGGGTTTTAGTGGTTTCGGCAAGGTGGTGTTTCGTAGGGGTTGAGTATTGGCTTGGTGAATTTTGAATGTGAATGGACCCAAGGGTTGGTAGGAGTATAACTTTGAGGGGCTTGTGTGCTTGAAAAGTTGAGATCTGTTTTGGGAACTTGAAGAGCAAGGTCAATGAATGTGCATAGTGGAAGTGTCTAGTAAACCCATATTGATTATCAATGAATTGGCTATTCGGGCAAACCCATATTCTGGTTGAATTCGAAGTGTGTATTTTATTTTTCTTTTGATTCTGAGTGGGGAAAAAGGCTGAGATCCTTGGAGAATTTGGTGTTCAGCCAAAGGAGTGATTCAGTGTGGCTGATTCATATTGGTTGTCAGGAGCTCCAAGAGTAAGGTCTATCAATGTGGCTGATTCAGAGTCAAGGCCAGTGCTTGGACCTGCTGGGAACAAGGCAGGGACGTTCAGTGCACGAAAACCAGTTTCAAAACCACTGAGAAATTGGCTGAGAAAAGCTATTCCCCTTTGTTATTTTTAGCATCAGAAGTTGGTGAGTGTCTGGGAAAAGCTCGGCTTGGGCTTGCTGCTTGCTTTGTTGTTCATCTTCTTCATCAGGTAGAGAGAGAGAGAGAGAGAGAGAGAAAAAAAATTCCCACATGAAAAATCCGATGGGTTAGGGTGGGATTTGAGATACGGCTTGGTATTTATACCTCCCATTTAAAAATCTCACACAATCTCACATTTAAAACAATCCGTTGAAATTAGCAAGTTTTTGAATACCATAAAACTTTTTGTTACTTGTTTAAAGTCTTGATTGAATGCCACTAGATTTCGACACCCTCATTTAAAAATCTTAATAGTCTTAATTGAATACCACAAGACTTGTTTGGATTATTTAAAAGTCTTAATTGAATACCACAAGACTTATTCATCCCAAAATAGTCTTTTAAAATCCCAATTGAATACACCCCCTAAGTGTTTTAACTTTTTTTTTTTTTTTGTTTTCTCATAACCCTAGTTACTATGGTTGTAGATAATAAAATTAGAATTTTCAAAGAGAGAAAGTAGAGAGAGATAAGAAGGGAAAAGAAAATGTGAAACAGAGATGGAGATTATGAGAGTACGAGGGAAGATGAAAACAAGAAAAAGAAAACGTGAAACGTGGTCTGAATCCTTCCCTCTTTGTATTTCATTCAAAATAACTTTCTACCCATTTTAACTAAGAATTAGCAACCAAAAAGACAAAAGTAGTGTTTCTGGAAATGCTCAGGCTTAAATATACACTTCTAGCGATAAATTTTCCTTTGGTCAATAGTGAATAATTCATTAAACAGCCCAAAGGCAGCAAAGGTAATTCAGGCAAAGAAACATAAAGGGATACATGATTGGATAATATAGTTGAAATCAAAATAAAATCCGAAATCGATAACCATCAATGCAAAGTAAACTTGACATAAAAATTACATAACTACAAGAAGAGATTAGGATGCTGAGGTTGGTCGAGATCATATAGCTCCGGAAAATGGCTCCTAGAATCAGGCTCACTGCAGTAATTATATCCAACTTCACCAACTCTACCCAAGTTCCAAGTCTCCTAGATCTTCATATATGTTGCTTGTATTGAAATGAGGTGTACCATTGCCAAAATGTTCGAGATTATTAAGTTCCTGCAGGATAATATGCACATATTAATACACTTAGGGAAGCCATATACTTGTATTAACAGATACAGATGCATGTAAGAAAAATTAAAATGTAATAACAGTATGGAAATTACACCATCTAGTTTAAAACTCATGCTTCAAGCAATGACATTCTGTAGTTGAGAACAGTCAGTCAGATATTACTATAAGCAGTAACATATCATTGCTCATTGGAAAAACAAGAGAGCATGATCAAGAAAGGAGGAAGAGAAAGAAACTCCTCATCAGCAGAGGATAATAGAATACAATTACTCCTAGCAAAATAAAGCAGGGTTTTTCTTTACTCTCCAGCTATGGGAAAGGAAACAGTGGCAAGAACCAAACATATCTGAAAGAAGCATCAGATAGCATAAAGGACACTAATTAGTTACAGCATTTGCAAATATGTATTGGCAAGCTACAACACACGCACAGAGAGTGTTTTAAAATGATAACACAAATTGGAAATAAAAGACTTCTTAGTCAAATAAACACCAAAGGCATTGCAAGATTCTGATGCAGTACAAGCAAATAGGTTTTCAAGCGAAAACCCTGAAGAACAATAATCTGGAATCCACCAGGAATTTAGAGAGAAATTCTCTTTGAATTATTTGATAAAAATTCAGAATAGTTCAACCAAGCATAACGGCTGACTAAATACATCGTTCTCACCCATTGGACTGCCATGGGGAGTTATTGAAAACTTAACAAAAAATAAACGGAAAGTCTGTAAATTGAATACAGTCTTTAAATGCACTTTTGGAAGACCAAACGTCCTCAGAAGCCCAAAATCCACCATACATCACAGCAAAGCAGTGTGTTGAACTTGTGGCGTCGTTCCCTTTCGAGAAGGTATTATGCGACCCAATCGGAGCTCGGACGCCAAATCTGTAAATTTCCGCTGCGTCCTTTTTCCCTTCTTCGCTCCAATTCTTCTTCAATCCATTCAGCCATTTGTTCTACATCAGATTCACATAACCAAATAAAAAATCGGCATACTTATGACTGGAAAAAGCCAAGATGAAAATGGCAAACACATCAGTACACGCGGTAACTTCACAAGCTAAAGTTTGATGTTTTATTGCAGGGCCGAGTTGATGATAATATTGACACAATCAAGAAACGCCTTGAAATATTCGATGAATGAAATTGGCCTGTTATCAATTACTACTCACAGAGGGGAAAACTTCACAAGGTAAATGACACATTCAAGGTTTGAGTGGATCCAGTGTTTAAGTTAGTAGCACTCGATACCTTAGAGTTTCTCATGTTTTTATATGAAGTTTTCTTTGCTGAATAGCTGATCTCTGTTATTCCCCTTTCATCGTTTTGTTTCAGACATGCATATTTAATTGTTAGTGGTTTTTTTTTTTTTTTCAATTCTTGGTGAGCTTATTGCCTTCCATTTTCTTCTGGTCTTACTTATAAATTGTCTGAACAATAAATTGGCAAGTTTATTTGTGCAGATCAATGCAGTGGGAACATGTGGGAACCAAAATTAAATCAAAACCCTAGGTCAAATATTTCCTTCCATTTGGGGATTATTTGACCTAATTGGGAGTTACTCAATTTAATCGGGGGTTACTCAATTTAATTGGGAGTTACCTGTTTTAATTGGGATTGATTTGATTCCTACCATAATTAGGAATTTGATTTAATTCAAATTCCTAATTAATCCAATCTCGCCAAATCGGGGAGGAATTATTCCTTTCCATTTGCGGAATTATTCCTTTCAAACCCTAGCCTCCGAGGCCCCTATAAATAGATGGCTACACACAAGGGTTGAGGCATGTCTAAATTCCTACTGAAACTCTGCATAAATTATCCCTCACAAATCCTAGCCACCATACTCTCTCCCCCTTTTTACACAAGGCTCTGGCCACCACTCACGGCTCCGGCCACCCGGTTTACACCTTACATATATCTCCGTACCCTATTTAGCTATTGTTTTCTCTATGAATCAATTGAACTAACTTAGGCATCGGAGGGCCTTTGGCCAACACCTCCCGGGTATGGTCCTCTTATTTTGATCTATTTTGCAGGGACAAAGAGGCGAGGAAGAAGAAAGGGGAATCTTTCAATCGAATATTCTCGTGGGAAGAAATCGCTCTCACAGAACAGTCGATGAAATACTTGAAAAAGTTCGACCAATTTTTGCTCCATTGAGGTATAGTTATTCTGTATATCCAGTTTGCAGCATTTGTTGTCATTGATAATCCTAGTTCTCTTCTTCCTTTTAGTACAAACTTTTATATGAAATGAAAATGCAAAGAACAACCTAAAAGAATATGATTTTAAGCCACAAGTTAATATGTGCCCATGCTTAAGGCCAATGAGGCAATAACTTGTTTTCATTTTGCAGCAAATGAACATTTGAGTGAAAAATAGCATAGCATGTAAGATTATTTGGTTTTCAATTAAAGTACTTTGTCTTCTCACTTTGGCAAAGATCACTGCGAAGTGTGGAAGTTTGCACGGAAAGAAGCATCGTGAAGTCAAAAGCAATGAATTATCAGATGGGTTAATTTTTTTTTTGGGTGGTGCTAGAGGCACCAACTTTGGGCACCACCTTGGGCACCAACTCTCTAATAGAGGTGGAGCCCGCCTATACAATGGGTCCCACGCTCTATTAGAGAGTTGGTGCCTCTAGCATTTTCCTTTTTTTTTTTTCCTACCCTGATTATTGCACTTGATGATGCATGTACCCAGCTTAAGCTGGAAGGAAAACTACGCAGCATAACTGGTTCGTTTCAATATAGAATAGTTTGAATTTATGTTAATATTTAGTGGCATCCACAGAAAAGGAAAAAAGAAATTTATCATTTCTTTTTATTGAATTCAAAATGTGCAATTGGGCTTTTTTGGTTACGTTTGGGCCTTCGTCTACACAGTTTCTCCTCATATGACCTTTGTTCTTTCGGCGCCTTCACATTACTTTCCCATAGAGAACTTGAATTAGGCCAAATTGAAATCGAACTGTTGCAACAAGAACCCAGTTTTGCTTGGAAGGTCGTTGTGGATGAGCCTCCTATCACCAACTTTGAGGATGATGAGTTAGCATGGCCACTCGTCTGGCCTGGAGAATATTTTGGAACTTCTACCGGCGTTTTGGCTTTTTTGAACATTTCTTCTTCTTTCCGATATGTTTTATCTTCTTGTGCTAGCTGCATGACCCGCTCAAGAAATTGTGCCAGGTATGCCCTAATTTCGTTCCCTTTTAGGGTCGTGTTCACATGTCCCTGTTCAACAGTATGGACGACTCTCTGGGACATGTGATTCATGGAACTGGTCATAGTTAAAAAACCTTCTTTTATGGCTTTTTCGAGTCAATCGAAAGGGTACTCTGTGGAGGATTCAATCGACACCAATGCCCCGATTGGTTCTTTTTGGCTAACAAAGAAGGTTCTCTCAATCTTTCAACAAAATTGAAAGCTGAATCAAGTTGACAGAATCGGGAGGGTCCTAGTTTGGACCTCACTCCTAGATTCCTTAGGGTCCTGGTTTGATTATCTGCTTCGTAGGCATGCCACTGTTGGATTTTAGACCAGCCCAACAGATCTGGTGTGAGAGAGTGTAGTGTAGTGACTTTGCAAGACTTCGCGCTTCTTCTCTAGACTTATGTTCAAGCCATTGTGCTCCAAGGGGGGTACTGGCCTGGATTAGTTTTTTTCTATGCCTCAATCAAGAGGACTTCAACATTCTCTCATTCGTGTAAGTCAATCTTGACAAGTACGAGCGATACCTGATCAAGGAGAAAGGAAAAACCAGGTTTATGGTTAGCCAATACCCTACCTGGGTTTAGAAACCTAGTTCGAACTCAGAACAGCCCTCACTCTGGGCCAATAACCGATTCGGGCCCAACGGGTTGACTTTCGGGCCCAATCAGGTTGTCGTCCATTCGGTCACCATGACCCTATTCAAGCCGATGCCTTCCTTTGGGTCCGAATGTGTTTTAAAAGAAATAAATTGCAGGGTTGCAGTGTTTAATTGTCACGTGTGCATATAATGGTCATTTGTTGATGAAAGAACAATAAAATAATCGAAAACGCATTTCGCAATTCCTGTTCATCTACTTTTTAAACTTGATATAAAAGCCGGGATTCTTATTCACATACGTATATTTTCAAAATGAATAAAAATGCAGAATAATGAAGGACTGAGGATTTCTATATCCAGTCATATAGTTACATGAATTCAAACTGATTGTTTTTCAAAAGAATATCATACCAGGAAGATGGCAGAGCAACAAAAAGATAAGCGTAGTTGTCATCCACTAGTTATCTGGAAATCAAGCAAGCTGAGTTGAAAAGATCTTGAGTTCTTCAAGTATTTTGAGACATTGCGTCTGGTTTGTGGAGAGAGAGTCCCCTTCTTCGGTGGTGAAGACTCTTTATTTATAGATGAGGAGAAAGCTTCGAGTGATGATGACTGGGAGCGGATATATGGTTGTTGCCCCAAAGTCAGCTGTTGGTACTTCGTTCTGGACTGGTTCTTAGCGGGGATGACGGAACGTTTCTGACGCGAACCGCTGGACCTTTGTATCAGTCCTCTGGCTAGAGTCCTTTGTACTCGAGAATCTAGTATGCAGCGTGGTCCTTTTCTGGTTTTGGTGGCTCTTTGGACAGCTTGCTTTCTTGCTAGGAGAGAAGGTGGTCAAGTCGTCATTAATGGTGACAATCCCTTTTGGACTCTCACGTGGGTTTGTGTGTAAAGGTTACCAATCCTTTCCTTTAACTTTAGCGCATCCCAAATTTTTGGGCTTTTGTCCCTGGATTTTAAAAAAGCGCTTTTGTTGGCGGCCCATTTTGATCAGAAAAAGAGTGGTCCTTTTATTTCGAAAAAAAACAAAGATAGACCTGGGCTTTAAAAATATTCTTTTTGAACTAGTAAACCAGTTTTGGCCCATTTACCAAAACTAGGTACAAACATATAGTTAACAGAAAAACAATCTTCATAATATTCCTAATGCCTTAGGAAGAAAATAATTCATGTGGAAATAATTGCAGGGCAGAATATAACGAATATAATTAATGTTAGTTAAGACAAAGACAAGACATAGACATCCCAAAAAGGCTTGTCTACCACCTCTCCTACTTTTCCTTGTTTTCATTTCCTTGTTTTAGGGATGGAAACTCTCCATGTTTCCCTCCATGTTTTGTGTATTGTTTGTAACTAATAATTAGCTAGGAACAATTGTATATATCAATCACTCTATGTTAGTAATACAACATTCTGATTTGCATTCTCTGCAATATCTCTCTCATTTCACATTCCCTACTCTCTCAATTATACTATCTTTGGCATGGTATCAGAGCAATCGATTTTGGTTACCTCTGCATAACCTTGTTCTTGCCTAATCTCTACCTATCCTTGCCCATAATTTGCTGTTATATTGTTCCTACCTCATACTTTGCCTTGCCTCAAAATTGATCTTGATCACAAGCATTATTTGTGCTCTTGTTTGCTGAAGTTTTAAGCTTTTTCTTCCTCTACATCTCTTTATATATTTACCTCATGGGTGACACCAACGACTCAATCAACTCCACGGGCGACTCCTCTAAAATCGACTCCACCAAGATCGACTCCACCAAGATCGACTCCACAACTCCACCACCCCGGTCCTCTCATGACTACTCTCAAATTACTCCTGATAAGTTGGATGGGTCCAACTATCCTGCATGGTCTCGTAGTGTTCGCTTGGCCATCACTGCTCGTCGTATGGCTGGTTTCATTAATGGTAAAAAGATTGCCCCTGCCATTAATGATCCTAGCTATGAAGCTTGGGATGAAGACAACTGTTTGGTGCAGTCATGGCTCCTCAACTCCATGACCAAAAATGTACGTGCCTTATTTGATCATAGCTCAATGGCTTATGCGGTGTGGGATGCAGCTCGGAAGACTTACACTGTTACTCAGAATAGCTCCAAGTTGTACCAACTCCGTCGTCAGTCCGTCACCACCTCTCAAAATGGTGAACCTGTGAACGCCTTCTATGAAAAGTTACACGTCATATGGCAGGAAATTGACAGTCTCCGTCCCTGCAAACATACCAATCCCGATGATGTGGCTCTTCATCAACAAGCACTTGAAGTTGAACATGTGTACGATTTTTTGGGAGGACTCGATCCCAACTTCGATTCCGTTCGTAGTCGGATTCTTGCTATGAACCCGCTTCCAGCAGTCATTGAAGCTTATGCACTTGTGGTAGAAGAAGATAGTCGCCAATCCTCCATGCTTGGCGGTGGAAGTGCAATGGCGGTCAAGCCCTATCGACCACCACACCGCACTTCCTCCGGACTTCCCCCCCGGGGTCCCAAAACTGACGATGCAAAGGGAACTCAGAAGTGCACTCATTGTGGTGGTAATCATCTTGTTGAGAAGTGCTTTAAGCTTCATGGTTATCCTGAGTGGTGGGATGCTCTCAAGTCCCGCAACAAAACACCCAAGGCAGCGTGTGTTATAACTACCGATGCTTCTCCATCTTCCACCCTACTCTCCGACTCCAAATCAGGTACACGACCCACTACATGGATAATTGACACAGGTGCCACTGATCATATGACTTTTGACTCTACTATGTTTTCCACATTATCTTCTAAGTCTCGTCATCCTTACATCACTAGTGCCAATGGAGTTCCTTCTAATGTTGCTGGTGAAGGAACTATATCACTTTCCCCTTCCTTATCTTTATCTCATACACTACTTGTTCCCTCCATCAATTGCAATTTGCTGTCTGTTGGAAAATTACTTGACTCACATAATTGTTATGCCACATTCTATCCTTCCCATTGTATTTTTCAGGACCTCACGACTCACACGACGATTGGGCATGGTAAACGAAGAGGGGGGTTGTATTCCTTGACGGTCTCTTCACCACCAAGGGCAGCTCATACTCATGGTTCCAGCTCACAAGCTCGCAATCAACACCAGATTTGGCTTTGGCATCGTCGCCTAGGACATCCATCCTTTGGCTATCTTCAACGTTTGTTTCCGTCTTTGTTCTGTGGCTTAGATAATCATCAGTTTCAGTGTGAAACATGTGTATTGGCCAAAAGCCATCGGACTGTTTTTCCCTTAAGTGATAATAAAACGGAATTTCCTTTTGATTTGGTTCACTCTGATGTTTGGGGTCCTGCTAAAGTTTCTTCTAATGGCAAAAGATGGTTTGTTACATTTATTGATGATTGCACTCGCATGACTTGGGTATACTTACTAGCACATAAAAGTGATGTTTCCGCTGCAATCCGTGAATTTCATGCTATAATCACCACACAGTTCCAAGCCTCCATCAAAGTATTCCGGTCTGATAATGGTGGGGAATATGTGAACAATGTCTTGGCACAATTCTTCCGAGACCACGGCATCATTCATCAAACCTCCACATCTTTTACTCCGCAACAAAATGGTGTCGCAGAGCGAAAGAATCGACAATTACTTGAGGTTACTCGTGCATACATGCTGGATAAATCGGTCCCTCACTACTTATGGGGACATGCCCTTCTTTCTGCAGTCTATGTAATTAATCGAGTGCCTAGTAGTGTTTTGAAGTTTGACACTCCACTGAACACCTTGGCTCGTCACGTCTCTCTTCCTACAGTCCTCAAGCTACCTCCTCGCATATTTGGTTGTGTTGTATATGCTCATGTTCCATCTCATCAAAGAAGTAAACTGGACCCTTGTGCCATTCGTTGTGTGTTCGTTGGGTATGGATCAAATCAAAAAGGATACAAGTGTTACCATCCTCCTACTCGTAAACTCTTTGTCACTATGGATGCCACATTTCATGATGACTTATCATATTTTGAAGCTTCTACACCCCCTTCTCTTCAGGGGGAGAGGAGGAATGAAGAGAAGGAAGAAAAAGTTCAAAAAGTTCAAGAAGAAATTCGAGACTATCCAGCAGCGACCGGTCGTACGAACCTCAACGACCGGTCGCATGGCTCCAGCAATTCTGAAAATCGAATCTGTCCAAATACGACCGGTCGCAACCCTGAAACGACTGGTCCCTTTTCCACAGATTCAAAAGCGACCGGTCGCACAGACCTCAGCGACCGGTCACATGGCTCCAGCGAAGAAATACCAATCTGTCCAAATGCGACCGGTCGCTCAGAACCCAACGACCGGTCGCCGATCCCATGTGAACTTGAAGATGTCTGTTTGGACAGCGATGAAGGTACTGAAAAATTGTCGTTCTTATTTGGTGATGATCTCGGAGGAGACAATCCAAATGTTTGCTGTGATCAACTACAAAATACAACCCCTCCTTCTCAACCATCGGACCAATCATCTCGTGAGGAAGAAACACTCGAGGTAATTCCGGAACCACCTAATGCTATACCATACACTCTTCCACCTAGGACCACTAGAGGAAAACCCAAACCTCAATATTGTCCTGACCTTACTGCCAAATCTAAAACACTGTTTGCAAGCTGAGAAAATCATTATATGGGCTAAAGCAGTCACCACGAGCCTGGTTTGCAAAATTCACAGATTCCATGAAGCGCTTTGGGTACTCTCAGAGCAACTCGGATCACACT
Source organism: Prunus kanzakura (assembly GCA_020521455.1). Classification (NCBI taxonomy): domain Eukaryota; kingdom Viridiplantae; phylum Streptophyta; class Magnoliopsida; order Rosales; family Rosaceae; genus Prunus; species Prunus kanzakura. Next base: position 153,824 of record BPUM01001031.1, read on the forward strand.
TTATTCTTAAAGCGTCGTAGTGACAAACTTACGGCCCTCTTCATCTATGTTGATGATATGGTGGTTACCGGTAATGACAATGGAGAAATGAAGAATCTGCAGAAGCTCCTTGCTAGTAAATTTGAGATGAAGGAATTGGGTGAGTTACAATATTTTCTTGGCATAGAAGTTGCTAGATCAAAACATGGCATATTTCTATCCCAACGAAAATATGTGTTAGATTTGTTAACAGAAACTGGAATGCTTGATTGTAAGCCAGCTGATACACCTATTGAGCAGAACCACAAGTTAGGGATGTATCCAGATCAAGTACCTACTGACAAAGAAAGGTATCAAAGGTTGGTTGGGCGACTGATTTATCTATCACACACACGCCCCGACATAGCTTATACTGTGAGTGTGGTAAGTCAGTTTATGCATCAACCAAGTGAGGCGCATATGAATGCAGTAACACGGATTATGAGGTACTTGAAGGCTGCTCCTGCAAAAGGGTTGATGTTCTCCAAACATACACCTATGGACCTAGAAGGATACACAGATGCGGATTGGGCAGGTTCCATCACAGATAGACGGTCTACTTCTGGATATTTTACATTTGTGGGGGGCAACTTAGTCACTTGGAGGAGTAAAAAGCAAAGAGTTGTGGCTAGATCAAGTGCTGAAGCAGAATTTAGGGGAATGGCTCAAGGAGTGTGTGAATTGCTCTGGTTACGGAAATTACTGAAGGACCTTGGAGTTAAACCATTAAAGGCTACAAAATTGTACTGTGACAATAAAGCTGCTATCGAGATAGCACATAACCCAGTACAACACGACCGTACCAAACATGTGGAAGTCGACCGACACTTCATCAAAGAGAAACTATAAAGGGGTATAATTAAGTTTCCGTTTGTAAACTCGGAAAGCCAACTTGCCGACATTCTGACGAAGGCCGTGTCAAGTAAAGTTTTTTATGACTCACTTGACAAGTTGGGCATGCGTGATATCTTTGCACCAACTTGAGGGGGAGTGTTAGTTAAGACAAAGACAAGACATAGACATCCCAAAAAGGCTTGTCTACCACCTCTCCTACTTTTCCTTGTTTTCATTTCCTTGTTTTAGGGATGGAAACTCTCCATGTTTCCCTCCATGTTTTGTGTATTGTTTGTAACTAATAATTAGCTAGGAACAATTGTATATATCAATCACTCTGTGTTAGTAATACAACATTCTGATTTGCATTCTCTGCAATATCTCTCTCATTTCACATTCCCTACTCTCTCAATTATACTATCTTTGGCAATTAATGCATACCAGCAGATTTGGTGTCATTGAGTGCTACATAGAAGTCCTGAAGAGGACTGGGGTCAGAGGCTGAGACGAGGAAGGTTGCAGATGCCAATATGGCAAGAGTGCTTATGAGGAAATGAACACCTTTCCTTGCAGTTAGCTTAATTAGAGCTAGGTTGCCTCAAAACTTTCTTTTACTGTTTTTTCTTTGTGTGTAGAGAGTTTTGGTTTGAGGGTGTGGGATGAAAATCCTTCATGGGTTAGAAGCCTATTTATAGACTGGAGAGAATGAACTGGTCTTGTACTCTTGGATATGATTTTCCTTGTCGAAGCAGGTAAAGATTTTAATATTGTAGTATTTAGAGGCAAGTCAAGACTTGGTATTTGACAAAATCTCACCTTTAAGTTTAACTATTGAACAATAAATTTCCTATATATATATGTTAGCAACTAGAAAAAGAAAATTCAGTTGTGATAGAATTTTGGAGAACTTTGACTCAGCTCTACTGTTTGGTGTTTCAATAAAATAAGTTACCTTTTGTAAAGGGTTACTAGGGTTGTTTAATTATAAGACAAGGTCAGTTGAGGGAGAACATATTCATATAATTATGATGATGAAAGACCAGGTATTAAGAGTTGTACCAAAAAGAAAGAGTAGTTAGGAGATAATTATATATATTTTTAGATTAGGTGGTATTTAACCAATGGAAATGTTCAATGCTTATGCTATATATGGATTCATTCTACAAAGAGAATGAAATTCATTTCCTCATTAACATTGATGGTGACAATTTGCCTCAATATAAAATTTTACAGTCAGTCCACCAATTAACGTTGAGTGCATGACTTTTTCTTCTTTTTCATTTTTTCACCTTCTAGCTGGTTTGAAAGCGGTCTTGCTAAAATGGATTCTGGTTTTTGGTTTAAAGCTTGCTCAGGATAGAGGTATTCATAATCTGTTGGATTGGCTCTAGATGTTTGTTTTTCTTGATACGGCTCCAAGTTGGATTGGCTCTAGCCTTGTTGATGATTTGCTAGGAGTCACTAGGACTCGGTTGGTCTGTAGTGAATAATAATAATAAATAATAATAAATAAATAAATAAATAAAACTGGTCTTGCTCAAAGCAGCCGCTGCTCCTGATTATTTTCCCGTTTGGGGTTAGCTGGTGGTGTTTTTTTTTTTCTTTCTTTTTGGTCCTAAAACACAGATGTCATTCAGATAATTGGCAGGCAAACCTGAATTCAATCTGATGCTGCTTAACTTCAAATGATGTTTACCAACATGACTGAGTAGCTTTTAAACAGTCCCTCCAGTAATATTTCAAACAGACAAATGTGTCATTTAATTTTTATGGAAATCAGTAAGTCGAATATATATATATTTTTAATAACCCTAGTTGCTATGGTTGTAGATTATAGAAAATTTCAAAGTGAGAAAGTAGAGAGAAAGATGAGAAGGGAGAAGAAAATGTGAAACATGGAGATTATGAGAAGATGAAAAAAAGAAAAAGAACGTGGTCTGAAATCCACCACAATCTGTTCGGTTCGGCCCGGTCCCTTTTTTCACTACAACATACTGGAATTGGAATCGAAGAAGGCAGAGAAAGAGGAAAGAGAAGATAATTGTGTGTGTGGGTCAATGGGTCTCAGTCAGGTGAATTTGTGTTTTCTTTTACCAGATTCTACATGTAACCTTTTAAAATCGATCCAACAGTTGAATTTAATGTCCGCACTAATTGCACGCAAATAGCTGTCCACGAGAGAGAGAAATATCTACGTGATTTGCCCTAGGCTCCTCCATTTTAGTATTATTAAGCTGTCATAATTTCTTTGTTGAAGTAATGCATAATGTTATTTCAAAACTACAGTACGAAATTATATTATTTTAAAACCCAGAGGGTAAGTAATGCAAACCAACAATCTTATTCAATTAATATTACATCATAGTAATTTATTGGCCAATTTACGTAGCTAAAAACATATTGGCCAACTTAATACATCCAACCAAGCACATCGATTGGTTGTTCTTTCCTTGACCTTTTATGCTTTTCGCATATAATTATTGTTGTATTTTACTAATTGTTGTCGTACCAGAACTGTTTCTGAAGATTGTCAACCACATTGTCGTCCACTTGGAAGGCCTTGGCTAGAACATCAGGGTTGATGGGAGGCTGGGAGCCAAACACTGCTTTGGCTATGGTGATCACTCCTGGGTTCTGGCTGCTAAGCCCAGCGAAGGCTACAGCGTTGACTTGTCCCACGTTGAGTTGGAAGTGAATGAGGCCAATTGGGAACACAAACACATCTCCCATGTTCAACACTTTGGTGAATAGGCGATTGCCATCACCGTTGGATGTGACAAAACCAACATAGAGTGTTCCTTCCAAGACCACAAGGATTTCGGTGGCACGAGGGTGAGTGTGAGGAGGGTTTAGGCCATTTGGTGCAAAGTCTATGCGGGCCAAGGATATGCCGAGAGTGTTCAGTCCTAGTAGGTTGTCCACATTCACGGCTGTCACATTTGAACCAAGCGGATTTTGTGTGTTTCTTGGATTTTGGAGCCCAGGAAAGAAGAAATCATTTGCATTGGCAAGCTTTGGGTCCTTGCAGAACTTCCCATTCACAAACACTGCTTCTACACCCAAAAAAAAAAAGTTATATTAAACTTTAGTGTTAGAGCTATTCGGAGGTAAAATCTACGTACGTAAGTGGAAACCACTTGATATATATATATATATATATATATATTAGAGAGATGATCACTAAGATGGCCAATAAATATAGTACAAATAGCATTATTCATATGTAAAATTACGTACTAATAGATTTTTCATGCATGAGAAGAAGCTATAGTTAACAGAAAAACAATCTTCATAAACCTAATGTCTAATGAAAATAATTCATGTGGAAATAATTGCGGGGCAGAATATATAAATAATTAACTCAAGTATATATTAATGCATACCAGCAGATTTGGTGTCATTCAGTGCTACACAGAAGTCCTGAAGAGGACCGGGGTCAGAGGCAGAGACAAGGAAGGTTGCAGATGCCAATATGGCAAGAGTGCTTATGAGGAAATAAACACCTTTCATTGCAGTTGGCTTAATTATCTAGGAAATAAAGATTTGGTTTGAGGGTGTGGGATGAAAATCCTTCATGGGTTAGAAGCCTATTTATAGACTGGAGAGAATGAACTGGTCTTGTACTCTTGGATATGATTTTCCATGTCGAAGCAGGTAAGGATTTGAATATATAGGATTTGAACAAAGTCAAGACTTGGTGTTTGATTAAATCTCACCTTTAAGTTTAACTAGAAAGTATATATTGACCAAAATTTTATATTAATTTTCTTCCTTCCAGATCCATATAGTTTAGGGTTTGAATTTTTTACTTCAAATTAATTGCTTCTTCTATTTTAACCAATGGAAATGTTCAATGCTTATGCTATATATGGAATGGATTCATTCTGCCAAAGAGAATGAATTATGAAACTCATTCTCCCATTAACACTGATGGTGACAATTTGCCTCAATATAAAATTTTACAGTCCTCCCACCAATTGCTTCTGTCATTTCCACCTGCACCCTAGAAAATTGAGTGCATGACTTTTTCTTCTTTTTCGTTTTTCAACTTCTAGCTGGTTTGAAACTGGTCTTGCTCTCTGTTTTCCCATTTGGGGTTAGCTGCTGGTGTTTCTTTTTTTCTTTTTTGCTCTTATTTTGGTCCTAAAACACAGTTGTTATTCAGATAGTTTGGCAGGCACACCTCAATTCAATCCGACTGGACTGATGGTGCGTTAACTTCAAATGATGTTTACCAATTTGAGTGAGTCCCTTTGCAAGTAATATTTCTTGAATTGGTTGGGGACTTTTTACGTGGTTGAGACAAATCGGTCATTTATTTTTTATGGAAATCAGTAAGTCTTTTAACTTTTGTTTTCATAACCCTAGTTGCTATGGTTGTAGATAATAAAACTAGAATTTTCAAAGAGAGAAAGTAGAGAGAGATAAGAAGGGAAATGAAAATGTGAAACAGAGATGGAGATTATGAGAGTATGAGGGAAGATGAAAACAAGAAAAAGAAAACGTGGTCTGAATCCTAAATCCACTTTTAACTCCGCCAAAATCCTTCCCTCTACGTATTTCATTCAAAATAACTTTCTACGCATTTTAACTCAGAATTAGCAACCTAAAAAAAAAGGGTAGTGTTTCTGGAAATGCTCAGGCTTAAATTTACACTTCTAGCGATAAATTTTCCTTTGGTCAATAGTGAATAATTCATTAAACAGCCCAAAGGCAGCAAAGGTAATACAAGCTATGAAACATAAAGGGATACATGATTGGATAATATAGTTGAAATCAAAATAAAATCTGGAATCCATAACCATAAATGCAAAGTAAACTTGACATAAAAATTACATAACTACAAGAAGAGATTAGGATGCTGAGGTTGGTCGAGATCATATAGCTCCAGAAAATGGCTCCTAGAATCAGGCTCACTGCAGAAATTATATCCAACTTCACCAACTCTACCCAAGTTTTCCAAGTCTCCTAGATCTTCATATATGTTGCTTGTATTGAAATGAGGTGTAGCATTGCCAAAATGTTCGAGATTATTAAGTTCCTGCAGGATAATATGCACATATTAATACACTTAGGGAAGCCATATACTTGTATTAACAGATACAGATGCATGTAAGAAAAATTAAAATGTAATAACAGTTGGAAGTTACACCATCTAGTTTAAAACTCATGCTTCAAGCAATGACATTCTGTAGTTGAGAACAGTCAGTCAGATATTACTATAAGCAGTAACATATCATTGCTCATTGGAAAAACAAGAGAGCGTGATCAATAAAGGAGGAAGAGAAAGAAACTCCTCATCAGCAGAGGATAATAGAATACAATTACTCCTAGCAAAACAAAGCAGGGTTTTTCTTTACTCTCCAGCTATGGGAAAGGAAACAGTGGCAAGAACCAAACATATCTGAAAGAAGCATCAGATAGCATAAAGGACACTAATTAGTTACAGCATTTGCAAATATGTATTGGCAAGCTACAACACATGCACAGAGAGTGTTTTAAAACGATAACACAAATAGGAAAGAAAAGACTTCTTAGTCAAATAAACACCAAAGGCATTGCAAGATTCACATAACCAAATAAAAAATCAGCACACTTATGACTGGAAAAAGCCAAGATGAAAATGGCAAACACATCAGTAGTTGCGGTAACTGATAACAGCACTCAGAGAAAAAAAATTTGAATCCAAATATTAAATCCTAATTTGCATTTCCACTTGCCACTAAAATCAAGAATGTTACATGCCAATACTACATGTAAAGAAAAGGGAAGAGCGCATTACACACCTCATTTTTGCCATTATCATTCAAAAGAAACGTGCTTTCTTCTGCAAAGCAATCCATAATTGGCAGGGTCTCATCACCATTAGAAGCAGGAGGGTTCTCCATTGTAACAAAATTACAGGAAACCAATTCGATAACATTGCAAGGTGGTAAGACATCAAATCCGCATGATTCGAATGAAGGACCTACACCTATAACTTCAGGGGAATGTGTACTAGGCATGTTTGCATTTTGGACTGTTTCTAAACGACCTTCCACCTCAATTTTTTTAGGTTCATCCATATAGAGAGCACTTTCTTCTGTAAAGCAATCGAACATTGAAATTATATCATCACCAACAGAAGCATGAGGCATCTCCAGTGCAACGTAATTACTGGACACCAGCTGGGAAACCTCGCAAAAAGGTGGTAAAATATCACAAATGCCTGATCCAGATGGACCTATGCCAATATCCCCAACAGAATGTGCATTAGTAGCGGTTGGGCTGATATAATTGCAAGGCAGCCCAAGATCTGGCTCAGGCATGATTGCAACTTGGATTGCTTCTGAACTAATTTCAACCTCATCATCACTCCAGTCTTCCTCTTTAAAGGGTGCACCATATTGTGCACCAATTCTTGGCCCTAGCCCTTCTTTTTGGAAAATCATGCAGAGCACATATGAGTCCTGCAACATCGAAAGAGCCAACTAAGATCCATATCAACTGACCAACCATCAGCAGCAATATAACAAAGAATAAGGGAATGGAAATAGCAACATGATCAATCCAATTTGGATGCATGAAAAAATTTTAATCAGTTGCAACAGAAGAAATTTAATTTTTTTACATCGCACAAAAATTCCATTGAATAAAAAGGAAGAAATAAAAATAATTAAAGGAGGAAGAGTAGCACTTACCAGAGGCACACCCCTATCAGCCAGGCCCTGATCTTCAAGCCTATACTCATGCATAACCCAATTTGTTCGATCTCCTCGTGGGGCTCGACCAGTGTGAAAAATTAAAGTTTTTATCCACCCAACAACTTCACCACCGTAAAGAACTGATCTATCCTTTCCCGTGGTCTTCCAGTAACCACCTTCAGTGGCACGTTGAATTCTATTCCCATTACGATATTTCTTTTCTCTCGGACAAAAGAAATACCATTTCAGATCTCCACAATCCCAGCAAGATTTGTCTGGAAAGGAAAACAAAACACAGTAAGAAACTAAATAATACAAAGAATGAACTAGATGATAGATAAGGAATTCAAAGGCTAGAAAGTGAAGTGACCTATACCTGGAAGATCCCAGGGATCATACTTGTAAATGTCAACCTCTGCAATGACTTTAAAACCGAGCCTTTTCCCCAGTAACTTTCTCTTCAAGTAGTATTGCACAAGCTCAACATCAGTTGGCTTGAACCGAAACCCAGGAGCCAAGGATGATCTCCCCATGAGAGTCCCCTTATCTAATAGGAACCCTTAAATCTCAAACTAGAAAAAACCAGAAATTCCTTCACTTCTTAGATCCCTTAAATCTCAAACTAGAAATTCCTCACAAGAAGTGAAGGAATCAAGACCCCCTCCTCCAAAGAAAAGGAGAGTCAAGTCCAGTCCCGAAACAATATCCTCCGCAACCACAGTCTGCCTCGGTTCATAAAACAAAATGCTCTAATAATTGATGAATGTTCCTTGTTGTGATCAAAAGACATCGGGTGCAAAATGACGGCCTGTTTCCAACATTATTACACATAAACTTCGTTAGGCAACGGAAAAGCAAACGCAAAATAACAACGAACTAAGCAATGAAACACAGGAAGCAGTAAACTCTTTTATATATAAAAAAAATTCAAGACAAAATCATACAAATGATCATCTAAACCAGAAAGCAATAAAATTGAAAACCTTAATAAAAACCCACAAACCCTAGCAAGCAAAAAGAAAGAACGATAAACTCGTAAAATGAGCAGATTTCTCGAAACAAATGATGCCAATAATCATATAACCCAGAAAGCAATAAAATTCAAAACCCACATAAAAACACACAAACCCTAGATCGCAAAAAGAAAGAACCCAAATTGAAACACAGAATCAACGTATGCGAATAATCTCCTTAAATTATATTCAATATTCAAATTCCGTCACCTACCCACGAACCCGTAAGAGATAACAATATTTGAATTGACGAAAAAGAACTACATTGACCAAAAACAAAGACGTGAACGAGGGCGAGAGAGAGAGAGAGAGAAATAAAGAAAATGAATCAAACCCTAGAAACAAGAACCAGAGAAATTGAAAATTTGAATCGAAAGAGAGAGAAATACCTGAAATGGAGAACGAGATTGAAAGGCAGGAACAGACGACGAGCGAACTGAGAACACTGCAGTAGAGTGCGGAGTGTTTTGTTTTCGTTACGCTACTTGGTCAATTTATAACGCGGTTAAATCTTTATTATTACTTTATTGTCAGAATAGTTGTTTATTTAGTTTTGGACCCAAAGAAATGTCTTTATTCATTTTATGGCCCATATTTGCTTCTTTTTTTTTCCCCAAATTAATTTTAAAAGGAGTTTCTTATTTGTTTGGGCCAGCCTAAATATGAGCCAGGCCGGGCCTGGCCATAAATCCTTACTCTTTCAATGTAGAAAATTAGAAGTTAATTGGTTGTTGTTTGTGAGTTGATAAATTGAACTAATTAACAGTATAAAATTTTAATTGGTTTTTGGATGTTTGGCTTTGGGTGGAAGTGATTTGTAAAGTGAGAATTGTTGAATCTCCGTTTTGTGGTTTATATATTGGCTGGGTTGAATTGTTTTAATTCTTTTATTTCAAGCAGAAAAAAAAGGTTTTTGACCGAAAATAGTCCCCCAATTTTTGCCTCAATATTATTTTTGTCCACCAATTAAATTTTTCATTAACTCTTTATAATTTCTCTATTGTTTAAATTAATTAAAAAATTAAATCAGATAAATACAAAAATAAAATAACAAATTTTTATTTTAAAAGTAACCGAAAAACAATCGAACCCAGATTTTTGTGTGGAAGGGGAGAGGGAGAGTAGAGAGCTGAGATGGTGTCGTGAGAGGGGGGGCTGTGGTTGGGGGGTTTGTGCGTTATTACTTTTTAAAACTTATGGTTTTTTTACTTTTGTTTTAAATTTATACTATTTATAAATTGTACTTTTAATTTATGTGTGATTAAAAAGTCCTATTTACACTTAAAATTGGAGCATGCGCCATCCACGTGATTCAATTTAACCAAAATTGGATGGTGGGACTGTTTTGATACCAAATGAAGAGTTGGAAGACGATTGAAATGAAAATTTTAAGGGGGTTTCACTAAAACACCCAAAATGGGGGCTGAAATTATAAAAAAACCCAACACCCAAAACACTTTATAAACACACCCAAAACCCATCATTACACACACTCAAAACCCATTTATAAATACACCCAAAAAATATACAATTGTTTATTTTAGAATTGATTTTGGGTGTGTTTCTATATTTAAATAGTGTGTGGGTTTTTTTATAAATACATGCCTAGAATTGGGTTTATTTATAATAATCTAAAATTTTAATTGGTGAACCAAAATGATATTGGAGCAGAAGTTAGGGGACCATTTCAGTCAAAAACCCACCCAAAAAAACCATACAAATTAAAAGAAAATGTTTTAAATTGATCCAATTTGAATTTAGATTTGCGTTGAATGGAATTGGATTTTAAGTAAATAACAATTAAGAGAGAATGTAAATCTCCATACGTTCCCAAAAAAAGTTCATCAACAATATCACATTATGTTAAAGTTCCATTGCTAATGTACTTGCCGGTTAAAGTTCGTCAACAACCTCACATTTGACCCCAAAAAATGTACTGCTGCTGATTGCTGGTTGCTGAAATTTTGACCAGAAGAGGCTATGGAAAGTTTGATTGCAAAAACCCAAACTACATAGGTTAATGTATGAAGCTGATTTTTTCACTCCTCTTTTGTTTACTTACACTCTCTTTATTGGAAATTATATGTTCCCACTCGTCTTTTAAAAGTCCGTTGTCACTACTCGTAAGGCTGAAGCTTGTAAGAGAATTTAGTGTGATCTCTTCGGGAGAGTGAAATGAGTAGATTGCATGAGTTAGGTGCGATCTTCCAAAGTTGAAAATTAGAGTTTTGCTCGACATGATGCGAATATCATCAAAATTTGCGTTGGAACTTACTCTTGGGTGGCTATTTATTTATTTATTCTAATTCATTTTTCAAAAATCCTCACTTCCGAATGTCCTCATGAGTCATGCTTAGGCCAAACTCTACTACGGACGGGGAATGTGTGACTGACTTCGAACAGGTTTGATTTGATGCTCTTTGAATATTTGTGTGCCGGAACACATACAATATTTTTTAGGAAGAACAAGAAGGTAAAATCAAATCTTTAAAGATTAAAATTAGAGAAAAACGCCCAGAACTTGATAAAATAAACATTTTAAAAACAAAATGAAAAAACATTCAATTCATTATGTTAAATTCAACAAAATATTGAAGCAAATAAATAAATAAAACCTCTGCTAAAATAGTTTTTTAAATATAAATAAAAAAGTTCCAAATACTAAGATAATATGACTGAGGCATAAGACAACAAAAAATTTCTCAAAGCAAAAGCAACAATAACACAAGTACACGTGAATGAAAAAACATAAGCCAAGTCACAACCTCTTGATTATAACCTCAACGTTATTCACCCAAAAGAAACACACTACGAAAGTACACAAGCATAGTTTAAGCGTAAACCCTCGTAAAAGATTATAGTAAAACAATACGGTAATCCCAGGTAAACCCTCATGATGCATAGGACTCAATCTGATTTCATAGTATCGTTGGTTGACTTGTTATCTGATTTCATTGTATTCTTTTCATTCTTGGTATAGGACTCTATCTGTAATACTGTATAAATCAATACAATAAGCCCTCATGATGATTGAGGCTTTATCCCATACGTTCCAATTCTTTCAGCCAGGAACGTAACGGCAAAATGGAAAAATAAAATAAATAGGCAGTTCCCTTTTTTTAAAAATAAAATAAAATAAATAGTATAGCCGTGCGGCTTTACTATATTTAAGTTTCATAATTGCAATAAACCCGCCAGGGAAAAAGAAATCTGTAAAAAAAAAAAAAAAAAAAAGCCATTCAAGTTTTCGAAAAATCAGTGAGCTAGGCGGGCTAGGCGGGCTAGGCGGTTCCTTTTTTATTTTATTTTATAATAAATAGTATAGCCGCTATACTATATTTAAGTTTCACATTTGCAATTCTGTCTGAAGGTACTCTATCCTTCATAGGAGGGATGATCTCAATTTTTGACATGACAACATTTAAGGTAAACCCAACACAAATAGTATTCTTGAAATTTTCTATTCCCAGACAAAACTTCCCAAATCTTGTTTGTCAATATGCTTAGGTTCTATTTGCAAATTTCTCATGATTTAACTCGTTGTACTCATAAAAATCTATTGCGTAAAAATGCAGATGATGAAGAAAGTCATGCCACCACCACCTGGGATAATCTCTCATAATTGTTGATTGTGAGTATGTTCTTCCGCCCAGTTGTTTTTGTTCACCCGTTTTGATTTGTCTCCTGTGATGGTAGGGCAAAGTTCCCCATTGCCTTGAAAACCATTGACTGATCAACAAGTCAACTTTCTTTAGTGTGCAAGCGTGCCACTGCTAGCAATGAGAAATCCTAGCAGACTTTCTGAAATAAATAACTTGCGCCCCAAGTTATCGATCTTCAAACAGACGATTGTGAATTTGGGTGAGGAATATCTCCTAAGTAAGTTCTTTTCTCGCCTCAAACTGGTGAGGACTTCATAATTTTTCACAATACAAACTGGTAGTTCTTGCCAGAATAAATGATAAGAGAGTGATATGTTTTCAGGCAGAACTCTCTTTTACAAAGCTCAAAAGGGAAGGACTGCCTATAAAAAGACAAAAAGAGGGATGTGCTTCCATTTCTGTCAGGGTAGACGCTTTTAATCCGGGCTGGATTGGATATGCCTTCGCTGGACTGGAATTTCAACAACTTCAACTAATAAGCTTCGGCTGTAAATCGATACCAGAGTTTGAGTTTGGTAGAGCTTTACAAGCCCTGGAAGGCTTTTTAAACGAGCAAAACTGTGGCCTCTTCAGTCTAAAGGGGGCAAAAGTGGCTGGACTTGAGGATTACTGAACTGGAACTGCACTGTGGTACCTGTTCTGCTCAATCAGGGCTCTCCATAAATTTGTTGAGGTTTTCGTATTCATGAAAAACCCAAACTCGGCCTGCTTTGGCTTTACTGAACCAAATTTGTAACGAGAAAAATCTCGTTTTGAATAACTTTCTTCTAAGTCTTGAAAACTATAAGTTTCGATATGTAGCTGGCTTTTTCTTGTGGGTTAGCTACCTTTTGGTTTTTTCAACTTGCTTGAAGGCTTTCTGAGATCAAGTGATCATTTTGAACTTTTGTTTTTTGATTGATTTTTTTGGTTGTTTGATTGAATGTGTTTGCTCTATTCAACCTCTCTCATTTTTATAAGAAATGTTTTGGGAGTGGGGGTTTCTAATTCTTTTAATAATGGGCGGCAAAATTTCCAAAAGATCTTTTTATTTTTTAAATGCAAAAGAAAGGGGGTTTTATCAATTCTGGCAGATAAGCCCTCAATGGTCAGTCCCTGAGACAGTCACTTCCCTATTTTGATGGGGAACCTCACCCCCTTTTTTCTAGTTTAACTGCTCTCGTAAAAGTTTTCAAACTGTGATGGTAAGTTTTCCAATTTTTGAACAACTCCCTGTTTCCTGCTTATCTCTTTTGGAAAGCATAGTTTGCGTATCTCTTGAAAATGGTGCCTTCTCTGTTTCAGAAAAATATCTCTGAATATATATAAAAAGACTCTGATCTTCTAGTGGCAGAGTTTCTCCAGAAATGTTCTTCTTTTATACATGTCGTTATCAGTTCTTCATTAATTTCCAGTTGGAATTGTTGACTTTTCCAAGCCAGGGGGTCATGTGGGTCTGTTTCTTTCATGAGTTTATCCTTTTTGAACAAGTCAAGCCCAAGTCCTCCTTGTGATTTGATAATTTCTGGGCCTCCAATGTTGGGTTGAATGCATAGTCTTGGTCCAAAATTGATGTGGGCTCTTTGATTTTGGACTGGGCGCATCAAATTTAGGCCCAAACAATGCCCCCTAAGTCTGAATCGTTTTCGAACGGTTCCAGACTTAATGATTCTTGCCATTAATTTGTGCGCGAGAGTTTTAATTAACCCACGTCTGCCTACCACGAACTAGACTTCGTGGGAAAATGGTCAGTTACCAGCTAGTTACTAGCTAGTCATTATCGAGTGACGTCTTGTCTTCTCCTTCCATGGGTTCGAGCTTTTAAAAGAAATTTGAAACCTCCAGCTCCTGTTCACTTTACAACTAGCTTCCTCAGACCTTTGATTTCTTTATATTTTCTCAGAATCCTTCCCCCTTTTCCTTTGATCAGTCCTCATTCTTTCCTTTGTTCCAACTTGAGACCCCTAACAGATGTCTTCTCCAAAAACTCGTGCTCAGGGTTCCTCTTCTTCAGTTCCTCCTGATTACATCACTGGGACTGGGGTTAATGCCCATGCGCTGGAGATCCAAAGCAAGCTCCATCCTTTCACCAAGAAAAAGCTAGATGAGAATGTCCTCCATCTATTTGAGGATACTCTAGTCCTGGGACCTCGCTGGTTTGGTTATGTCCCGACTGAGCTAGCAGAGCTGATGAAAAAGGATGTCGAAGCTCCTCTATGCTTCCAAGGTACTTCTGCCCTGGCTTCTTATTCTTGGGTCAGCAAGAATTTGAGTCGTTCGTTCCCAACCAGTGAGGTGAGGAACAGTTCTGTAAAGTGGACAGACTGGATTGACAGGTTTCTTCCAAAGTATGGAGCCCACTGGAGGAGGGCCGGGATTTATGATGCAATTCTACTATCCAAACAGTCCATCAATAGAGATGAGAATTTGCTTGCTGCCGCTTTGTGTTTCTGGAATTCTGCCAGTAACACTTTCGATTTTCGTGTGGGCCCAATGACACCAACCTTGCTGGATATGGCTCAAATCTTTGGGTTCAGACCCCATGGAAGACCTGTTGATGCCGTTGGTGATTATCACCGAAGGAAGAATCAGGAGAAATTGGCCAAACCCTTCACTATCTCTCCTGCCACCATCAACCAGGACTGCTCGTTCTCCAATTATCTGAGAAAATTCAGTGCGGAGAAAGACAAGGATCAGCAGCACATGTTATTCCTTCTATACTGGCTGAACAGGTTTGTGCTTCCAAATCGTTTTTCTGCAGTTCTGCTGGAATAAAGGCACTTAGCAGAAGCACTGTACAATCACACTGATGTCGGGCTTGGGTCTACAGTTCTAGCCCACCTCTTCAAGAATCTACATACTGCCACCCTGGAGAATCCCCTGGACCTATCTGCTCCATGTGCATTCTGGATGATCCAGATCTAGCTGCATGTGTATTTCCCTGAGTTCCGGTTTCCAGACATAGTTCTGCCTGAAGACCAAGTTCTGGCTCTTCCCCTGATGTCAGCAGAAGTGCCCAAACATTCCATTGAAGAATACCTGATGTTCTTCAGGCATTGTACTAAAAGATTTGTAGCTCAGTGGCAAGTGGTGATCAGAAGAACATATCCTTGGTTCCAGCCTGGACACCGGCTTTTTGAGAAAGAGCCAGAAGAAGAAGCTGCCAGAATGGATTTCAGGAAGAAATTCCTGAGTGTAACCCTGTTGAGAGATCTGCCCCATGGGGGTGGAAAGCCTCCAAATTATCATCTGGGGGCAGAAGTCTACCATCCCAACTTCTGTGCACGACAGCTTGGCTGCCCTCAGGTCATTCCGTTCAAGTCCTATAGAAGCTGCAATCAGGCCACTTCCTTGAGGGATTCAGATGATCTGGAAGTGCACAAGGATGCTAGATGTGCAGTGAACAAGATCAATAACAATCTAGATGCCTTTTATCCATCTTGGGAGCCGAATTCCTGTAGTTCTGCAGATTTTGATGCCTGGTGGAAGGCCAGATTTCATGGACTGCCTGCTTCGGTTACCGCACTCAAGGTTCTTTTTGATAGTTGGACTTCCGGGATCATCTTTGTAGAGGCAGAGGCCAAGAGTTTTATGGTGCAAACCATCCAAGATATCAATGCTCAAGTCATAGAAGGTAGATTCTTGATTCTGTCTGTATTTCATCTAATCTGCCTTTGTTATAATATCTAAAGGAATCTATTCTATTTGGATCAAACCCTTCTATGAAAAAGAACATAGGTGGACAAACAGTCCAGGCTGGAAAAGTGTTTGGTAAGCTTTCCACTATTTTGTTCCTTCCATTATTCTTCTGCTGGATTGACTTCTGACTTTGTTTATCTCCTATGTAGTTAGTTCTGTCATTGCTGCTGGCAACTTGGAGCCTTCTTATGGTGGTGAAGAGGATGAAGACCTGGCAGAACAACCTCCTGTCGAGGCTACTCCCTCTGCTAGGAGAAAAAGAAAAGGAAGCGCTCCTGCTCAAGGCAGTGCTGCCCAGCCTGAAGTTTCTGGTAAGAACCTGACATTTAGCACTGTTTTCTTGAATCTGCTCTGTTCTGCTTGTCATTCTAACCTCCATTTTGTTCTGTGCAGCTGAAAGTCCTCCTCCCCCTCCTACTAGGTCAAAAAGACTTAGAAAGAGGAGTGGAGTTGAATCTGATGAGACTACGGTTGCTCCAGCTGAGACTTCTGAAACTAATGATGAGCTGCGAGAAGCTTTTGAAGCTATTGAGCAGGAAAAAGAGCATGAAAAAGGGAAAGAAAAGAAGCCCCTACATAATAAAAAGGAAAAGAGTTTGAAGAAGAGGTGAGACTTCATTCTGGTCGCATGATTACTTTGTTTCTGCTTTCCCCTTTTAGCTTCTGACTTCTGTTCATTTGTTTAGGAGGAGATTCCAGCTGAGGTGATAGTAGAAAGTATTGCCTTGGCGCAAAAGCAACACGTCATTCCAAGGATAGAACTGACCAGCTCGGAGTCTATTTCTTTCATGGGTTTATCCTTTTTGAACAAGTCAAGCCCAAGTCCTCCTTGTGATTTGATAATTTCTGGGCCTCCAATGTTGGGTTGAATGCATAGTCTTGGTCCAAAGTTGATGTGGGCTCTTTGATTTTGGACTGGGCGCATCAAATTTAGGCCCAAATAGTTTTGTCCTCAGCAACCGCATGGACATTGAAAATTCCGTCGGCGTCGATATCGTGGAAGATGGTGACCTGAGGCACCTGTTGGGGAGCAAGAGGGATGCCTGAGATCCCAAATTTACCCAACACGTTGTTTCTTGCGAGCCTTGGATTTTCACCCTCAAAACCTAAGTATACATGCAAGGTTGGTTATCCATGAAGGTTGACACAATCAGTTCCTTGTTGGTGGGAATTCTAGTGTTTCTCATAATAAAGGCATCCATAACTCCTTGGATACTATAAAATCCAAGAGAAATTGGGGCAACATCATGCAAGACTAAGTCCAGGCGATTCTGATCGCCCAAAATGGCAACTTGTACCGTGGCGCCATATGCAACTGCTTCATCTGGATTGATGCTCTTGCAAAGCTCCTTGCCATCAAACAAATCCTGCAATAGCTGTTGTACCTTGGGAATTCTAGTAGAACCTCCAACAAGAACAACATCATGGACAATGCTCTTGTCCTCCACTTTAGCATCCATCAAACACTTGTCCACAATGTCCATGCACTTTGTGAAGAGGTCCATGTTGAGCTCCTCAATTTTTTCTGTTATTGTGGAGCAAAAGTCAATGCCCTCAAATAGAGAGTCAATCTCAATGGTGGTGGTTTGAGTAGTTGTGCAAGAAAGAGTCCTCTTTGCTCTCTCACAACATGTCCTCAATCTCCTCAATGCTCTGGGGTTAAAGGACCACGAGAACCATTTTGGAAATTGAAGTACTCAAATGCAATGGTAGACCCATGAATTTTTATAGGGCTAGGCTAAATAAATTTTTTTTTAGAGGAGATATATTATGAGCTTTTTTTCTCATGAAACAAAATTGTAAATAAAATTTTATAAATCAAACAAAGTCACATTACAAGCAAATATAACACAAAAAAGTACAAAATATAAATAAATATCAAATCAAATATATTGTCCAACTTCAAAAAAATATGTTTGATTGCAAAAAAAAATTAAAGAACTTACCTAGTGAAGTGGAAATTAAATTGGAAATTAAATAAAAACTTAACAACAACAATTAAAATTGGAAATTAAATATTAAAAAAAAAAAGAGAAAAACTTACCTAGATTAAAGAACCCACTGAAGATAGGTTGGTACAATTTTTTAGAGGAGGAGAGCTATTTCCTCTAGGCTCTCAAGGTTCAAATATGGCGTTTTGGGTGGCTAGAAGAATTTTTTTGATGTTTGCTCTCTGTGGGTGTAGCCCAATATCAGTACGATTAGAATAGGTCAAGTTGGTAGAGCCTTAGCATGAGTTCTACTTCTAATCAAATTTATATATGTTTGGATTGATGTTTATTATTTCCTATATGCTTTAGGAATGGACTTATTTTAAATAAAGCTATTATTTACTTTATTTAAATTGAGCTATTATTAGTTTATTATATTTATTTGGTATAGTGGGCTAATATTTATTGGAGTTGGAATAAACTTAACTATATAAACTTAACTATATTTAATATTTAAAAATCTTCCCCTAGGCTGGAGCCCACTCCAGCCTAGTAGTAGATCCGCCCTTGCTCAAATGCAAATCGGGTCTAAATTCAAGGACTAATAAAATGATTAACCTTATTTCAAGCAGATACTCCAGCATGCACAGATCCGAACCCAAGCAGATACTTTTGTGTTAGTTGGTTGATCTTCATCAATCATCCAAGTTCTTTTTTCTCGTGATTTTTTTGTTATTTTTTGTGTGTGTGTGTGTATACGCCACCTGTCAAGCCCACAACAAAGTACATGTAGCAATCCAATGGCTGTTTTCAAATGGGCTGGTTGCACATATTAATTATGAATTCTTTTTGTAAGTCATATATGAAACAAATGTTTATGTGTTCTAAAATAGGCAAAACTTATTTTTCTAAAATTTCAATTATATTTATGTCAAAATGTTCAGAAAAATAAATCACGGAATTATAAACAAAAATTAACCACAAAAAAAATATGGAGTTAAACCATTATTTAACAATTAAATTTGAGTGTGGGGTCAAATTTTGAGTCCGGCAATATATGAATAGTTGTATTTTGGAGGGTGAAAATTTTAGCTTAGCCCCAAATGGGTTGGAGAATGCCTAAGCATGGGAACATCTAATATTTAAGTTTCAGATTTTGCCATTAAAATGTTTCGGTAGCTTCTCATTAGCTTTGTCTCTGGCAATGCAGATATCAAGGCTGGTCTACACAAATGCTGGTGATGCCATTTTGGTGTATCCACTTGTTATGGCGGTGCATCCACGAAAAGCAACCCAGTTTGTTGTGGGGCTATCCAATGGCGAGCTCCATGTCCTTGAGCACCTGGAAAATGAAGATAAATAGGGTATTTTTGCCGTTGGTTGACTTGGTAGCAAGTTGGAGAGCTGTGCGAGCCTGTGGAATCTGAGGGCATCGTCCTTGGCTTGTGATCTCTAGATAATATAGGCCTAAACATGATAATAACTCATCTCTAGATAATGTATGCTATGTAGTTTAGGCATTTGTGGCATCAAATTTTATAAATCTAAAATCAATAATGTTATGGATCCTCACACCAGTAGATTGACAATGCAGCTGCAGCATCAACGCCGCCCTTGCTGTGCCCCAGCGGCTTCACACGCTTACCGGATCCCCAGTAAAGCTCCTCGATGTATTGCTTGAGTTCCGATCCATTGTGCTCAACAGATGCCTTCATCCAAGAAAACATATGAAAAGGGAAGACAAATTTCACAAAACTCAGTCAGCAATGATCACAGAGTAATGACTCATTACCTCACTGTGAATTTTTGCTATATGGCAAGCTAGACCCATCTTTGAAAAGAATTTCTTTGTTCCAACAAAGTGTATGGGGCAGTAATTGCTAAAGAGGCCTGGAAAATCAAAGTTCCCATAACTATAGGTGCCACAACGCTAAATGTCGATTGAACAGGGGAGAAGAACAAAGTCCAAAAGGGAAAAATAAATTTTCTTTACCTGGAATAAGCAGATAGACAAATGAGCTAGGCAATGTGTGCTCCCCATTTCTGAAGTATATGGCATACAAGCAGTAGGAATATACAAGAATAGACTAAACAGATATGATAACAAAATTGAACACAGTTCCTTAGCAGGTCCAACCATCTAGTGCAGTGGAGCCATTATATTAGCTTGGTACCTTATTCCGGCAAGCAATTCCAAGAATCTTGCTGTACCATCCTCCACCCCAGGCATGCCAAGATGAAGCTACATCACCAATCTAACAATGAAGATGACTAGATTGAGATTTGAGAAATGCAAAACAGTTGCAGTAAGTCATACTTCTGATAAACACTTGTAATTAGAAAGGGAAGGAGGTGAAAAAGATTAAATATTACAATTAATCATTCAGTTCACTTAAAAGTAAGATGCTCATGATGTTTTCTGATGAAAACTAGATTAATTGCCTGACTTCAGTTTTTTAATGCATACTCAAGTCTTCAAAGATTGATATTAAAGAAAGCTAATAGCACAAAACGGTATTACCCTTTAAAAATGAAGGGGACATCTGTATAATTGAAGTTGGTTTCTACAATTTCAGATCTTGTGGTTCTGAGGCTCTTCTTTCACAGGTTTCAAGGTTACAAGGTTTTGAAGATGATGAAGAACCTTCAGAAAATGATTTACATCAATGATCTTATATGCTGTCCAGCAGAAATGACCAGCAAATCATCTGAGTATCTATCAGCATCTCTGACCGCAAGATCCTCTGCAATAACATCATTTCCAAATCCATCCATAACATTATAAGAAGATGCATGAGTGTGCATACATGTAAGCATCGTAGAAAGAATTCACCAATAAATTGAATTAATTGACGACTTATATAACTAGCCAGTGTCAATAGACGGGTGAAAATGTCATCCATTGATGAGTAGAATCCCAGACTATCAAAAAGAAGACTTGTGTTCCACACAGTATCATTATAGGCCTGATATAAGGACCTATATTAGATCTTTAAGCACAAGGACTGAATCAAACTGACAAAACTAAAGATGCCAAATTGAAACTTCAAACCCCCATAACCTTATTCCTTATGTGGAATAACATAAAAAAGAAATTAAAAAAATCGATAAGCTAATTATAATTTCTTTGCTAATCTTGATCAAGAATAAGAAAGTTACAATAGAGAAGAGATACAACAATACAGAAAAAGTAGAGATAATTTGCAATAATGCACAATCTTTAAGTTGAAAACTACTCACTGCGAGAGGCATTTCAGATATTTCATTTTCAATATAGACATCACCCATTAATTTTTCGAATCCTGAATTATGCAACAAAACTATTGAGGTGATACAACAAGACAATTTAAAAGG
The DNA here is from genome assembly GCA_020521455.1 of Prunus kanzakura. Classification (NCBI taxonomy): domain Eukaryota; kingdom Viridiplantae; phylum Streptophyta; class Magnoliopsida; order Rosales; family Rosaceae; genus Prunus; species Prunus kanzakura. The sequence goes on from BPUM01001031.1 coordinate 174,997, forward strand.
ACGAAACTTTGACACAATCAGTATATAACAATAAGAATCCAGATGAGTAAATCAATCATATGATGAGAAAAACACAACAAATCAACCCCACTCTTTCAACATACTGAACTTAAGTAACTCATCATCAAAACAAAATGTAATAAAGATATCAGATAGCAACTTACAGTCAAAGAAGGACAATCTGCAGAACCCAGAAACAGCCTGTGGCTCAGCAGAAGCAAAGCCGATTTAATTTATAGAAGGAAGAAGAGAAGGAACAAAAATCTGCAGACCCCATTTCCAAGGAAGTTTAAACTTGCTAAACATGAGCTGCCATAATTTTGAATCCCATCAATAAACATAGAAGAAAATGAAGTGAAAGAATAGACTAAAAAGAAAGTGGCTGAAATGTGTCTGCAATGACACAATATTGTTGGGGTCAAAAGGTGGTGCATCTGATACGGTTCTTGCTCGAAATATCGGCTTCAACGAAGAAAATGGCACACGTACCTGGAAAAAATGCGACAGACCCACCCTGGCACCCAGACCCTAAACCCTAAAGAACCAGACCCACCCTGGCACCCAGACCCGCCTAGCGCCGCCTAGCGCCGCCTAGACCCGCCTAGACCCACCTAGCGCCGCCTAGACCCGCCTAGCGCAGCCCAGACCCTCCTAGCGCCCCCCTGACCCGCCCAGGCTGCCTAGGCCGATTTTTTAAACCTCTCCCGACGACTATTCGTCTGCACAAGTATTCTTATCCCATGTGGGATTCCTCTTGATTATACATTGTATTCTTGTCGTACTTGGTATAGGACTATGTCTGTAATATTGTATAAATAAGCCCTCATGATGATTGAGGCTTTACCCCATACGTTCCAATTCTTTCAGCCGGAACGTAACGGCAAAATGGAAAAATCGGCTGCCTAGGCGGGCTAGGCGGTTCCCCATTTTTTAAATAAAATAAAATAAACAGTATAGCCGGGCGGCTTTACTATATTCATAATTGCAATAAACCCGCCAAGGGAAAAGAAATCTGTAATTCTGTCTAGAGGTACTCTATCTTTCAGAGGAGGGATGATCTCCAATTTGACATGACAACATTTAAGGTAAACCCAACAAAAATAGTATTCTTGAAATTTTATATTCCCAGCCAAAACTTCCCAAATCGTGTGTGTCAATATGTTTAGGTTCTATTTGCAAATTTCTCATGATCTAACTCGTTGTACTCATAAAAATCTGTTGCGTAAAAACATAGACGATGAAGAAAGTCACGCCACCGCCACCGCCACCGCCACTTGCGGCAACATGTCTTGCTTTTCACTCCCGAAATGATGGGCGGACCTAAGCTTAGCCTTGAGTGGGCTCCAGCCTAGGGAAAGATTTATAAAGTATTGAACATGGTTTAAATTTTATAAGCTTTATTCCTACTCTAATAAATATTAGCCCACTCCTAAAGCATATAGGAAATGATAACATCAATCCAAACCTATATAAATTTGATTTAAAAGCAGAATTCACACTATGACTTTACTGACTTGAGCTATTCTAATCGTACTGATATTGGGCTACACCCACAGAGAGCAAACATCAAAAAATTTCTTCTAACCACCCAAAACGCCATATTTAAACCTTGAGACCCTAGAGGAAATAGCTCTCCTCCTCTAAAAAAATTGTACCAACCTATCTTCAGTGGGTTCTTCAATCTTGGTAAGTTTTTAAATATATATATATATATATATATATATATATATATATTCAATTTCCAAGTTTAATTGTTGTTGTTAAGTTTTTATGATTTAGGGTTAGGGTGAAAATTTTTGGAGACTGTTGATATATATTTTATTTTTGCAACTTGAATTATTAATTAGCATATATGATTTTTGAAGTTGGACAATGTGTTTGATTTGGTATTTATTTATATTTTGTACTTCTTTATGTTATATTTGCTTGTAATGTGGCCATGTTTGATTTATAGAATTTTATTTACATTTTTGTTTCAAGAGAAAAAAAAGGCTTATAATATATCTCTTCTATAAAGAAAAAAATTTAGCCAACCCCTATAAAAATTCCTGGGTCCGCCATTCGTTGCTATTGGCATGGACAATTCCACCATTGTAATATACAATCTCCACTCAGACGAGGTAGTTTGTTTGTTCTTGTAAAAAAAACAAATCATGCTCGATGTTGTGATGAAGCAAACCCGAAAAGTTTCTCATTGCCTGATTTATATATTTTGTAGTTTCCAAGGAAGCTTGAGGATCACTCCAAAAGAGTCACTAGCCTTGCCTACTCAAAACTCTGAATGTACTAGTTTCTTCTGGTGCTGATGCATATTGGAAACTACAATATTATTTTCAGACATGGCTTCTACTCTAATGTGACTTCTGTTATTTAACAACCTCGTTTTGGCCCAGCAAATTTTTGTGTGGGAAAAATAGAGAAGCAAATTGTTGCAAATTCCAAACGGGAAGGAATTGAGATCATTGTCAGATACTTACATCCAAATTCACCAGAATGAGCTACACCTCCTTGCCATAAACAAGACTCACCTTGTAGTATATGAAGTGAAAGAACTAGCATGTGTTTAGGGGGAGGGGAGGCTACCCCATCCCAAAGTTAGGGCATACCAAGGCTTCTTTGAGGAACCATTTGGCTTTTTAATTCTTCACTTTGGGATTAAAAACAAAAGGCACCCAAAAAGGGATCAAGCCACTTAATGATTCACCATGATTATAGCCCGCATATTTTACAATTGATTTCAAGAAAGATAAGGTTCTTTTTGAAAATTCTGCAAGCTAAGTATTCTTCAAGTGGTCACACTATCTCTAGGAGGTTTTCCCTAAGGAATGACCGTCCGGTAGTTGCGACATCACAAATGTAAAACAGAGATGAGAGGCCTGCCACCTTTTTGGCTTTGACCTGCAATCATCTCCTGATTCGCTTTTATATGTGTTGTTTCATAAGGAACCTGTTGTGTCGAACTTTTCACATGGCCACCATCCTCGCCAAAACAAAACTGAGAATGGCACATCATTGTGCTGTGGTGTTTTTGTATGCCTTGCAAATTCTCCTTTGCATGGAGAAAACGAACCATCAACGTAACCAACAGAGGGGATAAAAGATCAAGAGTCCTGAAAATTCCAAGAAACGGATCTCCTTGTAGAAAGGTCCTACTGCTGAAGCTGCAAAATGCATACATCATGTGATTAACTTGCATATCAGATGTAAATATCAAATAATTTGGCATGCAAAGCAAGGCAAAAAGTAAATGAAATCAGCAAAAGACAATGTCCATGGATGCATCTAACAAAACATTAGCTTATTTGTTTTGGTTGTCAAATGTCTGCAGCATTCCAAAGTTATTACATACATTTGGCTCTTTACAGATCAGGTCAGTATTAAAATTCCATTACTGATTTCGGTTCATCATCATATCACATTAGTCCCTACAGTTTTAACTCAAAGTTTATTCTCAAGTCTCCATTAAGGTTGCACCAAATTTCAGTTTGTATATTTCTTTATCCAAAAGGATCCAAAAATCTGCTTCAAATATTTGATCTGTACGTAGACAAGTTCATATAATTCCAAATGTATATACTTGTATAAAATACCTATGTAATTTGAATATGAACTGTATGCCATACGACCAATTGCGTTGAAGAGCCAATCAAAGGATTTAGCATAAATAACCAGATTCAAAATTAAATCTTGCTAAACCTCAAACAGTATTTCTTTGGTCTATAGGATTAACTTCTCGTAACCGGCATTAGTAAAGCAGGGCAATTTCTACTCTTATCAAACTCATGAGATTAGGAGTCACATAAACTGACTACCAACACCTCAACTACAGAGGGACCTATATTCAATTAAGAAAAACCTATATTGCCAAAAGACAAAATTATGAATAAAGATGCTTAATATTTTATCAACACATCAAAGAATCATAATTTCTTATAAACTCTAACTCTGAGCCTGCATTCTATACGAATAACTAACACTGCATTCTATAATGCATTAAGTCACCAAACATATACATGCCAGCTAAAAAACAGGAGAAAAAAAAAAGTAAATCTTACTGCTTGTTAGATTTCTCCTCTCTTTCCTTTCGAAATTGAAATTGGAGCGATAGTTGGTCATTTGATTATGATGACAGTTGGTCATTTGATTATGATGATATTTGTGGGAGCAAATTTCCTCCCACGGGAATATTCGCCTAAAGATTCCTTCGTCTTCTTCGCACCTCTCTCTCCCTACAAAACAGATCGGAGTAAAAGGACCACACCCGGGGGTGTTGGCCAAAGGCCCTCCGATGCCTAAGTTAGGATGGGTGTTTCAAGGAAAACCGGGTGGCCGGAGCCGTGTGTGGAGGCCGGAGCCTTGTGTGAGAGAGAGAGAAAGAAGATGGTGGCTAGGGTTTGTGAATGATAATTTCTGCAGAGTTTCAGTAGGAATTTAGACGTACCTTAACCCTTGTGTGTAGCTAGGTATTTATAGGAGCCTCGGAGGCTAGGGTTTCAGAGAAATAATTCCGTAGAAGGAAAGGAATTATTCCTCCCTGATTAGGTGAGATTTGATTAATTAGGGATTTGATTTATTTGATTTAAATCAAATCCCTAATTAGGGTAGGAATCAAATCAATCCCCATTTTAATTAGGTAATTGCCAATTTAATTGGGTAACTCCCAATTAAATTGAGTAACTCCCAATTAGGTCAAATAATCCCCAAATGGAAGGAATTACTTGACCTAGGGTGATTTAATTCGGTTCCCACAATATTGATTGAATGCAGGCAACTCCCAAGATTCACCTTAATTTATGGAAACCAAGGAGTGGCTTAGAGCTGATGAACAATGACCTTCCTAGCACCAACCCTGAAGAAGAGGCTATGTCGTAGAAAAAACTCTTCAGTAAATTGAATTAATGGATGACTTATATAACTAGCCAATGTCAATAGACGGGTGAAAATGTCATCCATTGATGAGTAGAATCCCAGACTATCAAAAAGAAGGCTTGTGTTCCACACTATAGGCCTGATACAAGGACCTATATTAGATCTTTAAGCACAAGGACCTATATTAGATCTTTAAGCACAAGGACTGAATCAAACTGACAAAACTAAAGATGCCAAATTGAAACTTCAAACCCCCATAACCTTATTCCTTATGTGGGATAACATAAAAAAGAAATTAAATAAATCGATAAGCTAATTATAATTTCTTAGCTAATCTTGATCGAGAATAAGAAAGTTACAATAGAGAAAGTAGAGATAATTTGCAATAATGCACGATCGTAAAGTTAAAAAGTACTCACTGCAAGAGGTGTTTACACCCAAAATGAACAGCCAATGAGTTGCATTCATATTTATATTTCTGTTTCATTTTAGACTATGCTCCTGAGTGACAGGTTCATTTTGATATCCAGTTGATACGTTATATCATCAAAGTGCTTACATTTTAAAGAGGTCTTCAAGGTGCTTCTTCCTGTGTTGAGACAAATACAAGGGTTGATGACCTTAAGGACTTGTATCAAATAACAAAAAAAATATAGACTTTATGCTGGTTAGCTATCTATCCCTGATCGCCATTCCCCACTCCGCAGAGCAACTCTTCTAATGTTTGAAGGGTCATAGTCAGCACGCACTACTACAAAAATGGGAAAAGACGACCAGAAAAAGACGACGGCATAACATAAAACCGTCGTTGTATTTAAATCGACGACGGTATTAAAAAAAACCGTCGTGAATAAGTGATTTACTGTTCAATATTTTTAAAAGACGACGCATACAAATAAAAAACCGTCGTTTTTAAAAAAGGATTTCTTCAGAGTTAAAATCTGACCAAAAAACAACGACAGCAGGTATGAATACACTGACGTAGAAAATAAAGACGACAGTTCATCAAAAAACCTGCCGTGTTAACTCCTTACTAAACACGACCAACTGTTCTTAATCCACGTCGTATAATATAGTGGAATCAACGTCTGTATACTACGACGGTGCATTCTCTGTAAACCGCCGACTTATTATTTTGGAGTATACTACGACGGTACCTACAACACTACTGTCGTTTTTATTTACCACGTCCTAAGTTCAAATTACCGTCGTATTTTTTCAATTTATACGTCTGCCCTTTCTGTAAACCGCCGTCTTATGTTTATAGCTTTTTAAAATTAATTAATTTTTCTTTTATTTTGGTAATATCTTTCTTAACACAAAACAAAATTTAATTCTCAATCCTCAACAACATTTTCATCTTAAAAGGCAAATCTCTTCGTGTTAAATATTTACACAATATATGAACACAAATTTGGCAAATACATCGTGGCAAATATATGTTCAACTGTTTCTTCCTCTCATATGCAAGCTGGGCCCTCTCCTTCCTCTTGTTCTCAAGCTCCTGCACAGCCTCGATTCCTGAAAATCAAAATCAAAATCAAAATCAAAATCAACAAAGTGTGAACCCTCACTCCTCGATTCCTGGTTACATTGTAGAATCCTTTTCCACAGTTATCAACTTCAAAACTCCTATGTAGCAAGGTGGAACCAGCCTTAGAACCTGTTGTGGGTTGTGCCTTTGGGGTGAAGCTGGGAGTGGGCTTGAGGTTCAGAATGAATAGACACCACCTACTCATTCTGAACCTCAAGCCCACTCCCAGCTACAGCCACCACCTGAGTCCGTCTCTGCGAGCATCAGGAACACCCATGCGGGTTCTCAAGCTGGTTTCACCATTGCTACACAGGAGGATGTAGCAAACCCATGCTTGGTCTTGTGAGGAATCATTCTGCAACCCTAATTGAAAACTGAGAGTTAAAAAACGCGTGAAAAAATCATTTTTAAACAAATTATCGAAGTACAACGTCGGTTCTAATTTACATAGCGACGTCATATTTTAATAATCAACGTCAGTTTAGATAAAAAGGCGCCGTTATAACTACATCGGAAATCCAAAAGTCATTTGACGCGTATTAAATATAGAACGACGTCGTTTTCAGAAAACCCAAGTAACCACGTCGGTTTCGTAAAATACACGGTCGTTCTATTTCTAAGTACAACGTCCGTTAAAATAAAAAAAGCGCCGTCATAATTGCATCGAAAATCCAAAAGTCATTTGGCGCGTATTAAAAAGAGAACGACGTCGTTTTCAGAACACCAAAGTAACCACGTCGGTTTATTAAAATACACAGTCGTTCAATTTATAAGTACAACGTCTGTTCATAAGAACAAAGCGCCTAATTGAAAAATGAAGACGTGGAATTAATTTTTCACGTCGGTATGAGTAATTAAAACGACGTGGTATTATTGAATATAAGGTCGTTGGGTAAATTGGAAACTGACGATTCATCTTTTTTGAAAAAACATTCGTCGTGTAATTCGTTTTAAAAACATCGTTTCATTAAAACATACCGTCGTCTAAAGTAGTATTATAGGGCAGTGTTAACAATAGCGCCGTATAATGTGTCATACTAGGGCGCATACTATTAATAGCGTCGTCTTTATTAAACGGTTTTTTATTATTTTAAACTTTTCGCCTTCCTGACCCATACTTGCACTGTTTCCAAACCCGAGAAAAACTTTCAAGCTTCTCTCATTTTTCATTCTCCAAGAACTGTTTCAAACTTTCAAGCTTATCTCCTCTTCGTCTTCATCTCCTCTTCGTCTTCATCTCTGAACTGAAACACCAAACTCCAGAAGAAAGCTTTCATCGCAAGCAAAGGGTAAGCATTTCTGAAAGGATTTTTGTTCCTGTTTTGCATGCGCATATCATTTTCGTTTTTTTAAATCTTTTTACATATTTTCTTTCCAAGTTTGATAAAATTTGCAGACAAAGACGAAAAGTTTCCAAGTTTGAACACTACTCTGGTTCTTCTACTTCAACTAAATAAGACGACGGTGGCTTGTTATTTACGTGGTTAGATTTATAGACCACGACGGTTCACCAGTCACCCTAGCGTCGTGTGAAAGTGTTCTTCGTTGTTTTTTAAAATGAGATCCTTTTTTTGTTTTTGATTTTTAAGGATATATTCATCGCATGTTTGATTTCTCTGAACAATGGTTTTTGTTTCGAAAATCTTTTTAATTATTTTTCTGCTGAAAATATTTTACGTTGTTCCTAATTTTTTGTGGTATAGACGACGGTATATTAATATTTACGTCGTTTTATTTTAATACCACGGCGATTTTTATTATTAACGTCGTTGTAATATTTAATACTCTCTTTTTTTATTATATCATAAGACGTCGGTTGTTTATTATTGAAGTCGTCGTAATATTTTATCACGTCGGTTATTAATTACCGTCGTTTAAATTTATTATTACGTCGTTTGTTTTATTCTTACGTCGTTTGAAATATTATAATACGTCGTAGTTTATAAATAATCGTCGTGATTTTTCTAAATTTCAATGATAAATTTTCACTTGCAGGTTTAATTTTTCTGTAACCATGGTTTCTCAATCCCAAAGTAAGGAGTCTGGCTTGAAAAAAAATGAATCCTCGAAGAGGGAGCTTAGTGTTGTAAATCCTCAAACCAAGTCCTCGAAGAAGATGAAGTTTGTTTCATCTTCTGAGACAGAACCAGGCAGCACGGCAACTATTTCTGAGGAGCCAAAGTCAAGTCGGGGTATGAGCACAATGCCCCGTGTTGTGCAGAGAAAAATTCAGAAAATCAAGCCTGTTGTTGAGTACAATGAAGAAGGGAAACCAAATGGCCGTGCACATAATGAGATGCAGTCCTACATTGGTGTGTTGGCACGCTCCAGAGTCCCACTTGTGGACAAGAAATGGGTTCAAATATCCAAGGATATAAAAGAGCAGATTTGGGAAGCCGTTGACATGGCTTTTGTGGTTGGTAAAGGGGGCAAGCAAATGGTGCTATCTTCTGCCGCCAAGAAATGGAAGGATTTCAAGTCTACACTAACGAGGTTTCATATCCTTCCATTCATCAAGGAGCAGGATAGATTAAGGCAGCCCCCTGAAACATACAAATTCTTAGAGAAAGCTCAATGGGATGCCTTTGTAGCTTCAAGGTTGTCTGAAAAATTTGGGGCTGTGCATGAAGAACAATCACAGAGGAGGGAGAAACTCGAGTACAATCATCGATTGTCTCGAAAAGGATATGTTGGTTTTAAGGAGGACTTGAAGGAAATCATGCCTGGGGTAGATATTGATCGATCTACCTTATGGAAAAAAGCAAGAGAAGACAAACATGGTAACATCCCGGATCCAAAGACTGCAGAGAAAGCAAAATTAATTGTAAGCCTACTCTCTCTGTTTTAAAATTTTTATTACGTCTACTGTTATATTTTTGCGTCGTGTGAAAAGTATTACTACGTCGAAATATTTTAAAAAGCGTCGTTAAAGGTCTGAATCTGGAATCCATGCTCTGTTTTTTGTAATTATATCATAAGACGTCGGTGGTTTATTATTGACGTCGTTTAATAAATTAATAACGTCGGTATTTAGTTAGCGTCGTATGAAATACTATATTACGTCGATTGTTATGTTATTGAGTCGTGCGAAATATTATACTACGTCGATTTTTTATAAATAACCGTCGTTTGTTTTCTTATTCTGACTTTTTATTATGTCTTTTTGTTAGGATGATTTGCAAAAGCAAGTCTCTGAAGGCACTCTTTCTCTGTCAGGAACCAATGATGTTTTGACAATGGCTTTGGGTCCCGAGCATCCAGGAAGAGTTAGAGGGGTAGGGGCTGGGGTTTCCCCTAAGCAATACTTCAATTTACCTAGACAACAGAAGGTAAAGTTTGCCGATCAATTGAAGGAAAGTGTAAGACTTGTCCTTCAAGAAGAGACTTTGAAAATGGAGGCTAGATCAAGGGAAGAGAGTTTAAAGATGGAGGCTAGGACCAAGCAATTGGTAGAAGCTGAGAGGGAAAATTTGCTGAGTCAACTTTCCAAACTCATCCCCAATTTTGATCAAAGCATGCTGAAACTGAATACAATGTCCCAAATCCAAGGGCAAAGTCCTAAAAATCCAATGTCGGACAAAGCAAGCTGCTCAGGGGCACTTGATGTTAGAGCCCTTCAATTTGAGGAGGATACTGCCAAGAATGGGGAACAGCAGGAAGAAATGGTAACGTTTTTGAACTTTGAATTCTCCGTTTCTCTGTTTATATTTACCGTCGTGTTAAAGTTATACCACGACGCTCTTGTATTAAACCGCCTTCTGTTAACGTTTACCACGACGGTGTATTTATTTGTTTTTAATTTTTGTACAATGTCATTTATATATTTCTTTATTTCTTAAAACAGAAATCCGGGGAAGTAGAAAAGACAGTAGAAGGAAAGATACTTGAGATAGTTGAACAGGTAAATTCTCATAACTTAGCCTTTTTCATTTTTTTTTTTCAATTCTCATTACCGTCGTAATTCTTTATTTAACGTCGTTTAATGAATTTTACACGTCTGTAATTATTACATACCGTCGTTTGTTGTTGAGTACCACGACGGTTAATTTAATTTTTTACTTTTTGTACAATGTCATATATATTTCTTTATTACTTAAAACAGAAATCTGGCGATGTAGAAAAGATAGTAGAAAATATAGAGGAAAAGAAAGATGAAATGGTAAATTCTCATGACTTTGCCTTTTTAATTTGTTTTTCAATTTTCAGACGTCTATATTTTCTTTAAACCGTCGTTTGTTTTAAATTTCCACGGCAGTTTTTATTTAATTGAATGTTTAAATTGTTGTACAAGTTTACATAACGTCGTAGTATATGAAACACCACGACGGTTATTATTTACCGTCGTCTGTTGTTGAGTACCACGACGGTTTAATTTAATTTTTTACTTTTTGTACAATGTCATATATATTTCTTTATTACTTAAAATAGAAATCTGGCGATGTAGAAAAGATAGTTGAAAATATAGAGGAAAAGAAAGATGAAATGGTAAATTCTCATGACTTTGCCTTTTTAATTTGTTTTTCAATTTTCAGACGTCTATATTTTCTTTAAACCGTCGTTTGTTTTAAATTTCCACGGCAGTTTTTATTTAATTGAATGTTTAAATTGTTGTACAAGTTTACATAACGTCGTAGTATATAAAACACCACGACGGTTATTATTTACCGTCGTCTAATTAAATATAGACGTCTGTAATTATTTAATACCGTCGTTTGTTTTTCAGTACCACGACGGTTAAATTTAATTTTACTTTTTCATTTTTTTTTACTTTTTGTACAATGTCTTATATATATTTCTTTATTTCTTATAACAGAAATCTGGGGATGTAGAAAAGATTGAAGAAAAGAAAGATGAAAAGGTAAATTCTCATAACTTTGCCTTTTTCATTTGTTTTATTTTCTTTAAACCGTCGTTTGTTTAAAATTTCCACGCCATTTTTTATTTAGTTGAATGTTTAAATTGTTGTACAATCTTTCTTATATATATATATATATCTCTTTATTTATTATAACAGCAATCCAGTGTTGGAGAAGAGAAAATTGAAAAGGTAAATTCATTAATTATGAATTTTGCATTTGAATTAGACGTCGGTTTTATTTCAACGACGTAATAAGTATTCATTACGACGGTAATTTTTGTACCGTCGTGTAACTCATTTTAAGACGACGTTTATTATTTAAAACGTCGTTGTTATTTATTTACCACGTCACTTTATGTTGCTTTATTTGTTCAAACAGAGTACTGAAGTACCAGATTATTCAAAGCTGGAGTTGCCATCTTCTTTACAATCCCTTTGTAGTTATGTTGAATCGACACTAAAGCCTCAGGAGAAGGCTATGTCCTTTACTATTGAGAAGGAGGTGTTTGGCATAGCTCGTAACACCTTCGTCTTGCATGAAGATATTACCCAATTTGCTGGTATGGAAGAAATTGGGGCTACTGTCGTTGCAGTATATATGAGGTTTGTCCTTATCAAATATTCATTTGACACTCTCCTTTATGTTTAAAAAAAAAACACTCATGGTTTCAATTCATATATTTAGGTGCCTATTTGATCATCTGAAAGCTGCAAATATGGTGAATATGGTTGGCTTTATCGACCCTGCTGCAGTTAGTGCCGACGCTGGTTCATTAACTGACAGATCACGTCTCGTAGCCAATCGACTTCAAAAAACAGATGGTGAACAGATTTTCCTGATGCCTTACAATCCAGGGTTAGTCTCCAAACAAAAAACAGGATTTTGTTTGTATGATGCTCTGCATATAAAACTATATTTAACCTTGATATTTATTTTGTGCAGCCGTCATTGGGTCTTGATCATTGTGAGAGCAAAGAAGGAGACCATCTATTTTCTGGATCCACTGCCTGGAAATCGTGTTGTGGATGAGGACGGGAAAAACATAGTGAACTCTGCTCTAAAAATGTATAATACACACATAGGCAGAGTAGGCCGTAAAACACCTCTTTGGAAAACTCTGCCCGGCACTCCAAAGCAACCAAGCAGTGTAGAATGTGGGTATTATGTCATGCGCTTTATGAGAGACATCATAAAGGATACTTCCCTGGATTTTGAGAGGACGGTAAGAAGAAAATTTTCAGATTTATTTTTTATGTCGGTTTTTATATTATCAACGACGGTAAATTAAAAATACCGTTGTTGAATATATATCCTACGTCGGTAAATGAATAATAGCGTCGTCGGTGATATTAATCTTTGTTTATGGACTGCAGTTTGCCAAAGGAAAGAATCAAGCGCCATACCCCCAAGCTGCCATTGACGAAGTTAGGAAAGAATGGGCAGAGTTTGTGTGTGTTCATATGGAGTAGAGGAATTTTAGCATACTTAAACATTTTTATAAAATGTACAAATTTTTTTAGAATTAGACAAGTTTTTGTACAAAATTGGTTAGAATTAGCAAGTTTTTGTTGACATCAACGTCCCTGTAAATTTGTTGAGGTTTTCATGTTGTTAAAAACCCAAGATCATGCTGAAACAAATTTGTTGAGGTTTTCATGTTGTGAAAAACCATAATTTCTTCAAAAAGACGTTGCAGACACACAACAACGTCACATTTTTTAAAAAAGCGACGTAAAAGGTTGTTCAAACGACCCTCTTGGTTCTATAGACGACGTTGTTTTCTTGATATTAGACTGCGAGAAGTAAGAGTTTTGGTCGTGGAAAATGGTTTGTACGTCGTTTTATGTGTAAAAATGGCCATGGTTTATAATTTAAACGACGTTTTGTTTTAAAATTAAGTCGTTTATAATAATTTAAAACGTCGTTAATTTATTAACTCCGACGTGGTTTGTGGGTTTTATTAATAATATTTTATTCCATTTAACTCAAATATTCATAATAAATTTAAAATAAATCCAAAAAATGCAACGTCAACTCCTATGAAGTCATTGTGATATTTTCTTCCCCCTTAAGCTTTAAAAAATTAAGTTTGAGTTATACAAATTTAAAATTACCACCAAAAAGAAAAATGTTTTCATGAGTCACAACATCACTTATACTTTAATGGTTTAGGGTTTAGGGTTTAGGGGGATAAAGGTTTATTTTTGGGGTTTAGGGTTTATGGTTAATATATATTAGGCCCTAAAACCATAAATCCTTTTCTATAATTATTTAAACATATATATATAATTTAGGGTTTATATTTTATGGTTTAGGGTTTAGGGTTTAGGGTTTAGGGTTTAGGGTTTAGGGTATGGATGTCATATTTAACGACGGTTTTTTTGTTTTCCGTCGATGATTTACGAAGAGCGCATTTCTAAACCCTGGTTTGTTTAAAATGACGTTGTACACAAATAACAACGTCATATTTTTTAAAAACGCGACGTAAATGGTTGTTAAAACGACGCTATTAATTATATGGATGACGTTGTTTGGTTGACATTAGACGGCGAGATGTTAAGATATTAGGTCGTGGAAAATTGTTTGTACGTCGTTTTAGTTGTAAAAATGGCCATGGTTTGAACTCTAAACGACGTTTGTTGTTAAAATTAAGTCGTTTATATTAGTTAAAACGTCGTTAATTTATTAAAGAGGACGTGGTTTGTGGGTTTTATTAATAATATTTTATTCTATTTAATTCGAAATATTCATAATAAATTTAAAATAAATCCAAAAAATGCAACGTCAACTCCTATTAAGTCATTGCAATATTTTCTTCCCCCTTAAGCTTTAAAAAATTAAGTTTGAGTTATACAAATTTAAAATTACCACCAAAAATTAAAATGTTATCATGAGTCACAACTCACTTATACTTTAATGGTTTAGGGTTTAGGGTTTAGGGTTTATATAAATTTAGAAAAGGGATTAGGGTTTAGGGTTTTATGGACGAGATATTTTAGGCCATAAAACCCTAATCCCTTTTGAAAAATTATTTGTAAAAACAATATATATAATTTAGGTTTTATTTATTAGGGTTTAGGGCATATTTCTTTGTGTTGAACTTTTAACGACGGTAGTTTGGTTTTGTGTCGTAAGTATATTTACAACGACGTTATTTTTAAAATAAGCGTCATGTTTAGGGTGAACCTTTAACGACGATTATGTTTTTGTTTCCGTCGATGTTTCTTAAAAAGCACGCTTTCTAAAAATTTCAGCTCGACCTAAAATTTTCAGATTTCGCTCTAACTCTTATACAAGTTGACCATAGTCTGTGTCCTAAAACATTTCGCTCCGCTCTCTCACTTCAAAGTTAGTCTCTCCGTCGAATCCAAGTTGGCCAAGTTTACAACTCCGTCGAATCCAAGTTGGCCATAAGCTGTGAGCTCTGCCTACCTGTAAGTGCAAACCCTAATCTCATGCTTGTAAATTCATTGAATGATATTCAGTTCTGTGGTAAAGGGTTTTGTGATTTTTTAATGTTGTCGACGGTATGGGTTAATGGATTTAATGTTTAATGTTTTCATGAATCGGGTTTAGGGTTTAATCTTGTCGGATCTTTTAATACTCTCTGTTATTATGAATCGGGAATGGATTTAATGTTTTCATGCGTAGTATATGTTGGTTTCGTGCTTAGTATTAATGTATATGTTGTGTTCTTAATACCCTACATAAAAATTAATGTATATGTTGTGTTCTGAATATATTCTGGGTTCTTGAAAATAAACTGGGATTTCGAAATCCTTTTTATGCATACGACGACGGTTTTTTTAACAAACCGTCGTCTATAAAAATATACCACGACGCTTGTTTTAACTACCGTCGTGGTTAAAGTTCGCTGGCGTCTGTTTCTTGCTAGCATTAGACGACGTGTTTTTAAAACCCGTCGTCTATATATGTGTAATACGTCTGTTGTTGTTTAAAAACCGTCGTCTGTATACTATATTATTTGCTATTAAAACCTTATATAATCTGCTATAGTGATAGTCATTGCTTGTCTTTTCACCTTATTATAGATAATAGGATATAGTGTCCAAGATGGATAAGTCATGGATGCACTCGGATAGAAGATCGAAGGCATATGAGTTAGGGGTGGAAGCATTTTTGCAATTTTCTGTGGAAAATCTTCTAACTACAACGCATATCCGTTGTCCATGTGTTAAATGTGCGAATTTGAAATTGTTTGGGGTTGGAATTATAAGGGATCACTTATACTTTAATGGAGTTGACCAAAGCTATAAGAATTGGACATTTCATGGAGAACCTTGGGAACCAATTGCAACTAGTAATGCTAGTAGAAATGTTGAAGAAGATGATGACCATAGTAGGTACAGTTTTGTGTCTGAAGAAATAGAGATGGATGATAATGATTTTGGTGATTTTGGATCGGATCCTTATGAGTTTGCTAATGTGATTGGGGATGGAGATCAACCATTGTACCCTGGTTGTAGAAAGTACACCAAGTTATCGGCATTAGTGAAGTTGTATAATTTGAAGGCAAAACATGGGATGAGTGATGTATGTTTTATAGAATTATTGATACTTCAGGGCGAGTTGCTTCCAGAAGGAAATACAATACCGGCCTCTATGTATGAGGCAAAAAAGACTCTGTGTGCATTGGGGCTGAGTTATGAGAAAATCCACGCATGCCCCAATGATTGCATCTTGTATAGGAAGGAGTATGAAGATTCAACTAATTGTCCTACTTGTGGTATCTCAAGGTGGAAGGAAACCAAAGATGGATTCTTGAAAGAGGGTGTGGCAGCGAAGGTGTTGTGGTATTTTCCTCCAATTCCAAGGTTTAAAAGGATGTTTCAATCACATGAGACAGCTAAGAATTTGACTTGGCATGCTGCTAGAAAATCAATTGATGGTCAGATGTCTCATCCGGCGGATTCCCCGTCTTGGAAACTTCTTGATGATAAATGGCCCGAGTTTGGTAATGAGCCGAGAAACTTGAGATTGGCTCTTTCATCTGATGGATTCAATCCCCACAGTTCTCTAAGTAGCAGATATAGTTGCTGGCCAGTTATCTTAGTTACATATAATCTCCCACCATGGCTGTGCATGAAACGAAAGTTCATGATGTTGACTTTATTGATTTCCGGTCCTAAACAACCCGGAAATGATATAGACGTCTACTTGGAGCCTTTGATTGATGATTTAAAATCTTTGTGGGATGGGATTAGAGGAGTGTATGATGCACACATAGGAGAATATTTTACACTCAGAGCTGCATTACTGTGGACCATTAATGATTTTCCCGCCTATGGAAACTTATCTGGTTGTGTTGTTAAAGGATATAAAGCTTGTCCAATATGCGGCGATGATACACCTAGTCACAGGTTGAAAAATGGCCACCAAATAATCATCCATATAGGAGGCAACGTGCAGCTTTTAATGGGAAACCTGAATATGGCACGGCTCTGGAGCCATTAACGGGAGAAGAAGTGCTGCAAATGGTTGAAGATATTAATTACACATGGGGATCGAAAAAAGGGGGAGGTGGAGGTGAAAATGATGGTGACAGAGTTTGTTGGAAGAAGAAGTCAAAATTCTTTGATCTTGAGTATTGGAAATACCTTCCAGTGAGGCATGTCCTCGATGTTATGCACATTGAGAAGAATGTTTGTGATAGTATCATTGGTACATTGCTGGAGATCCCTGGAAAAAATAAAGATGGGATTGCTGCTCGGTTAGATTTATTGAACATGGGGGTCAAAACTGATTTGCAACCCGAGTATGGAGAAAGAAGTACTCGTTTGCCTCCAGGGCCTTGGAATTTGTCAAGAGCAGAGAAGAGAGCGGTTTGCAATTCTTTCTATGGTATGAAGGTCCCTGAAGGTTATTCTTCAAATATAAAAAATCTTGTATCTTTACAAGATTCAAGACTTCTTGGCCTTAAATCACATGATTGTCATACCTTAATGCAACAATTGCTCCCTGTGGCAATTCGTTCTGTTTTGGAGAAGCCTGCAAGGTATGCAATAACTCGTTTGTGCTTCTTCTTCAATGCTATATGTGCAAAGACGGTTGATGTTTCCAAGCTAGATAAGTTGGAAGAAGATGTAGTAGTTACTTTGTGTTTGCTTGAAAAATACTTTCCACCTTCATTCTTCGATATCATGGTTCATCTAGTAGTACATCTTGTCAGAGAAGTTCGTCTATGTGGGCCAGTTTATTGTAGATGGATGTATCCGTTCGAAAGATATATGAAAGTTCTAAAGGGGTATGTTCAGAACCGTACTCATCCCGAAGGTTGCATTGCGGAGCGTTATATAGCTGAAGAAGCTGTAGAATTTTGCACTGAACATTTATCTGATATTAGTACAATTGGAGTGCCATCAAGTCAGAAGATAGGAGTTTCAAAGCCATTATCAGGTTGCACAGTGAGCTTAGTTGATCGGGACCTGTTGAACCAAGCACATCTATATGTCTTGGAGAATACGGAAGAAGTTCTACCTTATATCGAGTATGAGTTTTATTCCTTAAGTTTCCATTTTAAATTAT
This sequence comes from Prunus kanzakura, assembly GCA_020521455.1. Taxonomy (NCBI): domain Eukaryota; kingdom Viridiplantae; phylum Streptophyta; class Magnoliopsida; order Rosales; family Rosaceae; genus Prunus; species Prunus kanzakura. The sequence goes on from BPUM01001031.1 coordinate 192,805, forward strand.
TCCTTATGTTTATCTTATATGTTTGGGATCGTAATACTTGAATTTTTCGTGTCATGTAGGGAACATATGATCCACATCAAGGCCGCTTATCCAAAATTTAGAAAGAGAACAAAGTGGCTGCAAGATAAGCACAATAGCACTTTTATTCAATGGCTACACTTCAAGGTATATGTTATTCAATAACATATTGGACTTTTAATTTTCTTCTTTCTATGTTAGATTGAATTAAGATATGATTAATTTGCAGGTTCAAAGTGAACTTGATGAGGGAGGCAATCATGGGATATCAGAAAATTTAAGGTGGCTAGCAGCTGGTCCAAACATGGCAGTGCCATTATATAGGAGCTATCTTATTAAAGGTGTTAAATTTAACATCAAGGCACAAGATGATGTGCGGACAGTTCAAAATAGTGGAGTTTATTTACTTGCACATACCATGCAAGTTGCTAGTGCCAAGGATAAAAACCCAATTCTCTCAAATATGGGTTTTTATGGTGTCATTCAAGAAATTTGGGACCTTGACTACCAAAAGTTTACAATCCCAGTCTTTAGGTGTGATTGGATAGATAGTACTTCCGGCCTTGTAGTCGACGAACTTGGATTTACCCTTGTAGATTTGAGTAAAATTGGACATAGGAATGACCAATTTGTTTTGGCTTCTCAAGTCAAACAAGTATTTTTTGTTGACGACCCGATGCATCATGGTTGGTCGGTAGTGTTATCAGCACCTAATAGAGAATATAATGATGATGTTATTGGTGATGATGTCTTAGGTGATGTGAGAATTGAGTGTGAGCCATTTACTAGAGGGATGCCAAATGTTGACACATTTGATGAACTAGTGGGTGAGTTTGGGAGTCAAAATATTCGAGATGGGTGTGAAGATATATGGATTGAATGATGCTCTTGTAATTTATGAAATTATTTATGCCCTAAACAGCACTACTGTATGACATTAATTTTGTAATAAATTGAAATGTGTTTTCTTCACTTTCATTATGCAGGTTTTGGACACAAAACAATCAGTACATAAAATACTGGTTCAGTATTATAAAACGACGGTCCTTATAAAACTGTGAAAAACAGACGTCTGTTGTCATAAAATTGTCAATAAAAAACGACGTTTTGGATCATTCAACGACGTCATTGAATTTTACCGACGTCTAAAAGCGAACTAAAAGTGAAAAAGTCGACGTTATTGTGAAACAGTTATTAACGATATCACGTCGGAGAAGGATAAAGAGCCGACATGTAATTACAAATAACACGACTTCAGTACAATAATACCGACGTCTAAAAGGACAGATATCGAACCTGAACGTTACAAAAGACGACGTCTTGGATGGATTAGACGACTATTATTTTACTAAAGACAACGTATAAATAGAGAAACACGGCTGTCTTTTACATTATCACGACGTTGTATATCACATACTACGTCGATAATAGAAATAAATATGTCGTAAGTCATGAGCCTAACATATTTTCCACGTCGGTTATATAAATATATACGACGTAGTATACATTAATAACGTCATATTTTATTAATATAAAGACGTAGTATATATATACACACGACTGTGTTTGTATAAAATAGGTCGTCTGTGTTTGTAAAGGACGTTGTTTGGTATAACAACGACGGTGATTTGCCCCTAACCGCTATTTCCACGTCAATATTAATGGAAGAAACGAAGTGGCAATAATATTGCACGACGGTGGTATAAAATATATTAGACGTCGTATGATTTAATAACGTCATATTTTATTTATTTAAAGACGTATTGTATTATTTTACACGACGCTTGTTGTATAAAATAGGTCGTCTATTCTACTCCCAGGACAATTTTTGGTTCATTTTTAGAGTACAGACGTCGATTTTTCTTTGTAAATGACGTTGTTTGGTACAACAACGACGGTGATTTACCCTAACCGCTATTTCCACGTCAATATTAATGGAAAAAACGAAGTGGCAATACAATTGCACGACGGTTATATAAATATATTGGACGTCGTATAATTTAATAACGTCAGATTTTATTTATTTAAGGACGTATTGTATTATTTTACACGACGTCTGTTGTTTACAATAGGTCGTCTATTCTACTCCCAGGACAATTTTTGGTTCATTTTTAGTGTACAGACGTCGGTTTTTATTTGTAAATGACGTTGTTTGGTACAACAACGACGGTGATTTACCCTAACCGCTATTTCCACGTCAATATTAATGGAAAAAACGAAGTGGCAATACAATTGCACGACGGTTATAAAAATATATTAGACGTCGTATAATTTTATAACGTCATATTTTATTTATTTAAAGACGTATTGTATATTTTTACACGACGTATGTTGTATAAAATATGTCGTCTATGCTTCTCCAGGACAATTTTTTGGTTCATTTTTCAGTATACAGACGTCGGTTGTTTTTTGTTAATGACGTGGTTTGTAATACCAACGACGGTGATTTCGCATCGTGGTTTTACTTTGCAAAAGACGTCGCTCGATTTTACGACGGTTTGAAAACCAAATTCACGACGGTGAATTCCCGTCGTCTTTTTCATTTTTTGTAGTAGTGACGCTTAAAACTGCAGCAGATGCAGCATCTGGTTCCTTGCTACCCAAGTCAAAGTTTGAGCTTTTGAAGGCTCATGAGATGTCATATGGCGAAATTCAGTTCCGGGAAGTCCATGTTCCGCCACATTGTTTCAGATCGGTTTTGATCTGGGTTTATGATACCAAGAGAACTTGTTTTGATTGAATTATATGCATTTTCCATAGAATATGTTTGGGAGTGCTTCTGGAAGGGCTAAAAGTGCTTTAGAAGTGTTTTAGCAATACTATTCTTCTAGGAAAACTGTAAAAATCAAGTAAAATCTCTGGCCGAATCATAAGGTATAGCCGATCGGCTGTACTTCTCAAATAATATATTTAAAGAGTATAGCCGCGCGGCTGTACGCCTTAAATAATATATTTAACCAGTATTCACAGAGAATGCATCTAACATAGTCTCTGAATATGTGGGCTATGTTTCTTCAACCACCACAACTACAACCAAACATACAAAATACAGATTGCTTTCAAAAATCAAAAAAACAAAGATAATTTGAAAGCATAAGCAAAAGCATGCCATGTCCAAAAATCCTATGTGCTGTATCAAATACAAAATACTTCTCTACTTGTCTTTAACATATGAATGCGTCCCTCCTTCAAGAACTATGCCACTGAAATAAACTCATGAACACAGACAATCTCATTGTTTCAATCAGGAAGGTCCTAAAATGAAGGAGCTAAAAGAAAGCTAATTCGCAATGTTTGACAGCAGTAGTGGGAAATCACTTTAAAAGCGTCAAGACATGGATTCATACCATTAGCATCTTACCGGCTCTTAATTCATTGATATAGAGAACTGGAAAATAATCACTTAAAAATTTATATGTAAGTACTTACAAATGCAGTTGCCTTCCACTTGCTGTTTCGATAGCCTCTGGATCTGCAAAATGTAATCAAACCAAAGAACACTACCCAAAGTTTATTCAAAAGAAAGCTTAATCATTTTCACAAGGAAACTCACACTAAATAGTAAGCAAGACTACATCCCTTGGAGCATGAAGAGCTACATGAAGCACTAATCTATTTTATGTTCTGTTTATCAGATCTCATCTCTATATAAGAAATCGGAGGGTATCGGTTATTAGTGGCAATCTACAAGCAGGAGGAACCCTATGAGGGTTCATGAAATGCATATTTACTTGAGTTAAACATTACAGTCAATTTGATGAAAATTAAATTGCTTAATGTCTCAAAGGAGAATACATCTTCAAGCATCTACCTTTGCCTGCCACTGCAGATGCATAACTTACGCTGATGTCCATCATGGTTTTGCACTGACTCAACTGCTCATATCAGAGAAAATTGATCTTTATGCTCGTTGAACAGTTCTTCAACATTTGAATCCATCAACATATGATTGAAAGGGATGAAAAAGTGATCAAAACCAATATTCTAGATGTAGTTAACTGAAGAGCTGGGGTCAAACTCATGAGCAATGAAAAAGAACCATTTTGCACTCTAGGCAAACTAAGTTTAATTCTTCAAAAAAATGACCCTCACATTTTTTCTCTCAACCTGATTTGATGTCTCCAATATGTCAATATGAAGTAGAAATAACAAGGATATCTTTAGAACTTTCGTCCTGATGAACTCAATAAATAGCAGCACCGTCAAAATCGAAAAGAAAAAGCACATACATTCAGAATTACAAACGAATAATGAAAAATTGTTAATTAAATTTAGTGATAATCTAAATGTTTAATCAACTAAAGGCAAGAGAACAAAGGAAATTTCCATACTGTAAGATTAGTGCTGACTGCTACCATTCCATCTGCTTTGCAACTGCATCAGCCCTGAAATTGTTACGCTCAACCATGAGAAAGAAAGAGGGGCAGTGAGATATTCAAAACTTTTTATCTGACAAAATCAATGATTAACTATAAAGACATAATAAACCTTCACTCCATCATACCATCTTGAGGACTAAATTATTCAATTATAAAATTACTAAGCTATTCCAAATATGATTCATTCCCCCCACTCCCAAGCTCATACACGTTTGTTTAAATTAACCCAAAGATTATTAAGCGAAAATCCTGAACTTAAACAACGTGTTCCTATACTTGAAGAAGTGCTAATTCAACATAGTTTCAACTGTTGTAAAGGTCTTCGAAACTACCACAACTGCAAATATCAGAAATGGAATACTGCCACTCTTTAGGGGACATGTTAGTGGATTTTAACAGAATGCATCTAATCCCTTAACCCAACTTCCAAGACTACAACCAAATATTTACACAGAGAATGCATCTAACATTGTCAGATACTTACATCCAAATTCACCAGAATGAGATGCACCTCCTTGCCATAAACAAGACTCACCTTGGAGTATATGAAGTGAAAGAACCAGAATGTGTTTAGGGGGAGGGGAGGCTACCCCATCCCAAGATCATGGCATACCAAGGCCTCTTTGAGGAACCATTTGACTTTTTAACTCTTCACTTTGGGATTAAAAACAAAAGGCACCCAAAAAGGGATCATGTAACATCCCACATAGACCAACGGAGAAGGGGTGATGTACCTTATATGTACATGCCCACCTCCATCAAGCACGAGGCCTTTTGGGAGCTCATTGGCTTCGGAGTCATGGGAACTCTGAAGTTAAGCCAGTTGGGGCCAGAGCAATCCTAGGATGGGTGACCCACTGGAAAGTTGCTCGTGAGCTCCCAGAAACAAAACCGTAAGGGCAAAGAGGGGGGGCCCAAAGCAGATAATATCGTGCTACGGCGGAGCCGATCCGAGATGTGACAATTTGGTATCAAAGCCACTCTACCGTGTGGTGCAAGTGTGCCGACAAGGACATCGGGCCCCTAAGGGGGGTGGATTGTAAGATCCCACATCGACTAATGGAGAGGGGGTGATGTGCCTTATATGTACATGTCCGCCTCCATCTAGCACGAGGCCTTTTAGGAGCTCACTGACTTCGGAGTCATGGGAACTCCGAAGTTAAGCGAGTTGGGGCCAGAGCAATCCCAAGATGGGTGACCCATTGAGAAGTTGCTCATGAGCTCCCAGAAACAAAATTGTGAGAGCAGAGAGGGGGGGCCCAAAGCAGACAATATCATGCTACGACGAAGCTGATCCGGAATGTGACAGATCAGGCCACTCAATGATTCACCATGATTTTAGACCACATATTTTACAATTGATTTCAAGAAATATAAGGTTCTTTTTGAAAATTTTGCAAGCTAAGTATTCTTCAAGTGGTCACACTATCTCTAGGAGGTTTTCCCTTAGGAATGACCATCCGGTAGTTGCGACATCACAAATGTAAAACAGAGATGAGAGGCCTGCACCTTTTTGGCTTTGTCCTGCAATCATCTCCTGATTCGCTTTTATATGTGTTGTTGCATAAGGAACCTGTTGTGTCGAACTTTTCACATGGGCACTCTACCATCCTCGCCAAAACAAAACTGAGCATGGCACCAAACATAAACTGACTACCAACACCTCAACTACAGAGGGACCTATTTTCAATTAAGAAAAACCTATATTGACAAAAAGACAAAATATGAATAAAGATGCTTAAAATTTTATTAACACAGCAAAGAATCATAATTTCTTATAAACTCCATCTCTGAACCTGCATTCTATAATGGATTAAGTCACCAAACATACATGCCAGCTAAACAACAGGAGGAAAAAAAAAGTAAATCTTACTGCTTGTTACATTTCTCCTCTCTTTCCTTTCGAAATTGAAATCGGAGCGATAGTTGGTCATTTGATTATGATGATATTGATTGAATGGAAGCAACTCCCAAGGTTCACCCTAATTTATGGAAACCAAGGAGGGGCCTAGAGCTGATGAACAATGACCTTCTCAGCACCAACCCTGAAAAAAAAACGCCATTCAGGTTTTCTAAAAATCGGCTGCGTAGGCGGATTCTGTTTTTTATTTTATTTTAATAAATAATATAGCGGGGCGGCTGTATTCATTTTTAATTAATTATATTATTTATAATGCGTAGCCGCCGGCTATAGTTATTAAATTTACTATTTAAATAGTATAGTCGCGTCTATACTATTTTAATATATTATTTACAGCTTATAGCTCTTAAAATATATTATTTCAGGTGGGTTAATCGTTTTATTAGTCCCTAAACTTAGACCCAATTTGCATTTGAGTATCTCAATTTCCAAAATGGTTCTCGTGGTCCCTTAACTTCACTTCCTTAGGACAAATGGTCCTGCCGTCAATTTTGTTAACTTTTTATGTTAAATACAAGGGCAAAACGGTATTTTTATATTAAAACCAAAAAAATAAATAAATAATCATATCTTCAAAATAACAATAAAAGAAAATCAAATAAAAAACCAACAAAAAAAAATAAAGTTTCAGGGGAGTAGAAATCGGGATAAAGGTGGGGGAGAGATAGTTTAATTTTAATTTTTTAGTTTTTTAAATTTATTATTCATATTTTAATCAATTTTGATACAAAAATACCATTTTGCCCATGCATTTAACAGAAAAGTCAACAAAATTGACAACAGGACCATTTGTCCTAACGAAACTGAAGTTAAAGGACCACGGGAACCATTTGGAAATTGAAGTACTCAAATGCAAATCGGGTCTAAATTCAGGGACTAATAAAATGATTAACCCTATTTCAAGCAGATACTCCAGCATGCATAGATCCGAACCCAAGCAGATTCTTTTGTGTTAGTTGGTTGATCTTCATCAATCATCCAAGTTCTTTTTTGGGAGTTTCACTAAAATACCCAAAATGGGGGCTGAAATTATAAAAATACCCAACACCCAAAACACTTTATAAACATACCCAAAACCCATCATTACACACACTCAAAACCCATTTATAAACACACCCAAAAAATATACAATTGTTGATTGTGGGGTTGATTTTGGGTATGTTTCTATGTTTAAATAGTGCTTGGGTATTTCTATAAATACATGTCTAGGATTGGGTATTTTTATAAATATCTATTCTTTTTTCTCGTGATTTTTTGTGATTTTTTTTTTGTGTATACGCCACATGTCAAGCCCACAACGAAGTACATGTAGCAATCCAATGGCTGTTTTCAAATGGGCTGGCTGGTTGCACATATTAATTATGAATTCTTTTTGTAAGTCATATATGAAACAAATGTGAATGTGTTCTGAAATAGGCAAAACTTATTTTTCTAAAATTTCAATTATATTTATGTCAAAATGTTCAATGGCGAGTTCCATGTCCTTGAGCATCTGGAAGATGAAGATAAATAGGGTATTTTTGCCGTTGGTTGACTTGGTAGCAAGTTGGAGAGCTGCGAGGGTTTACGCTTAAACTATGTATTGATTTATCTGATTTCATACAACCAACGATACTATGTATTGATTTATACAGTATTACAGATAGAGCCCTATACCAAGGATGATAAGAATACAATGAAATCAGATAATTTTTAATACAATACGGTAAACACAATTTTCAGTACCGTTCCATCCCAACAATGAAAATGAATGTGCAGAGGCAACTCAAAGTTGGGTCTGATAAGGTGAACTTCTGAAAGTTAGCAAACTGGTTAACAAATTTGATCTGAAGGACTAGAGAGCAAAAATAATTTCAGAAGTTAAAGTTATCAAACACATTCAACTCGTCTTCAACCAGAAAAGGCGTCTCTCCCATCAAAGTAGGAGGCTGAGTATATGAATCATGGCAATTCAATGGTTTACCAAGATAGATCATCCAGCTCCAAGAATTGCTCATTGTCACCTAGCTGCATTTGAGCCGGAGCACAGATTGAATTATGCACATTGGAGAAATTATATTCATCTTCACTCACTCTAGCCATCTTCCCCAAATCTCCTAAATCTTCATAAATATCATCACCATTGAAATTGGGTGTAGCACTAGCATTTCCAGAAGGAATGACATTACCAAGCTCCTGCAAACCGTGAGGATGTTTTACATTAGCATACATTAGAAGTTTAAAGAACATTAGCAAGATAATTTATTTGTACTAATGTACTTATGGAACCATTTTTTTTTCTTTTAACAGATATAGGTGCATATAAGAAACATCCAAGAGGCTCCAGTATGTAATGAAATTTTCAAAATTGAAATTCAAAGCCATCAACTTTTCTAGTTACGCCATCTAGTTTAAAACTCTAGCTTCAAGAAATAACATTTGCACTATAATTAATAACATATCATTTCTCCATGAATAAAGAATAGGAAAATTTGCCCTCCATCCATGGAAAAGTAAAAACAGAAAAACAGTCAGAGAAGCACCAAACCTCTCCAAAATAAAGCAGTATGAAAAAGAAAAAAGGAACCAATTAGGTTGCTGAGAGAGAGAGAGAGAGAGAGAGAGAGAGAGAGAGATGAAGGAAATAACGCAAACTACAGATGCACGGAATTTGCAGAGCACTCAAGACCCTCATCAGAAAAAGAAAAAAGAGAAAAAAGGCTAATTTTTCTCTTTCAACAACCTGGATGACATCAATGACAAAAATAAAATATACCCAACTATATTGTGCCACATTAGCACATCTGAAATTGGAAATCTATGGCACGAGCAGAGTGTCACAACATAAACCTATCCTGATTGCATAAATTAGATCATGATTTGCATTTCCACTTGCTATAGATCAGGAATGATATACACTACATGTAGAAAAAAGAGAAGGGCGCATTACACACCTCATTTTTGTCATTTTCTTTAATTAAGGAAGTGCTTCCTTCAGTGAAGCAATTCAACATTGACAGGATATCATCATCAGAACCATGAAGCTTCTCCATTGTAACATGATTACTGGAAACCAATTGGTGAACATTGCAAGAAGGGGGTATAACATCTGATATGCACGATTCAGAAGGACTTGTGTGTATATCCTTCGGCAAATGTCCGCTAGTAGTGATGGAACTATTACAGTTGCTCGCCACTACAAGGTTTGGCTCAGACATATTTTCATGTGGGATTGCTTCTGAACAAATTTCAGCTTCATCATCAGTCCAGTCTTCCTCTTTGAAGGGTGCACCATATTGTGCACCAATTTTCGGCCCCAACCCATCTTTTTGGAAAATCATACAGATCACATATGAGTCCTGCAACACCAAAAAGCCACAAAACTTATTCAACAAAAACCCACAAGCCATGAAAAGCAGTAAAACAAATTGTATGAAGTAAGGAAAAGTAACATTATCAGTCCAATTCAGCAGCATGAAAAAATTCCATTGAATAAAAGGAATAAATAAAAATAATTAAAGGAGGAAGAGTAGCACTTACCAGAGGCACACCCTTATCAGCCAAGCCCTGATCTTCAAGCCTATACTCATGCATAACCCAATTTGTTCGATCTCCTCGTGGGGCTCGACCAGTGTGAAAAATTAAAGTTTTAATCCACCCAACAACTTCACCACTGTAAAGAACCGATCTATCCTTTCCCGTGGTCTTCCAGTAGCCACCTTCAGTGGCACGTTGAATTCTATTCCCATTACGATACTTCTTTTCTCTCGGACAAAAGAAATACCATTTCAGATCCCCACTTTCCCAGCAAGATTTGTCTAGAAAGGAAAAACAAAGTACAGTAAGAAACTAAATAATACAAAGAATGAACTAGATGATAGATAAAGAATTCAAAGGCGAGAATGTGAAGTGACCTATACCTGGAAGATCCCAAGGATCATACTTGTAAATGTCAACCTCTGCAATGACTTTAAAACCGAGCCTTTTTCCCAGTAACTTTCTCTTCAAGTAGTATTGCACAAGCTCAACATCAGTTGGCTTGAACCGAAACCCAGGAGCCAAGGATGATTTCCCCATGAGAGTCCCCCCTATCTAATAAGAACCCTTAAATCTCAAACTAGAAATTCCTCACAAGAAGTGAATGAATCAAGAACCTTTCCTCCAAAGAAAAGGAGTTTCAAGTCCAGTGCCGAAACAATATCCTCCGCAACCACAGTCTGCCTCGGTTCATAAAACAAAATGCTATAATAATTGATGAATGTTCCTTGTTGTGATCAAAAGACATCGGGTGCAAAATGAAGACCCTGTTTCCAACATTATTACACATAAACTTCGTTAAGCAGCAGAAAACCAAAGGCAAAATAACTACGAATAAGCAACGAAACACAGGAAGCAGTAAACTCTTTTATATATAAAAAAAAATTCAAGACAAAACAACATCGCATAAAATTGATATTTGAATTGTCAAAAAACCTAATTGATAATCGATATAAAATATTCAACAGCAAGACACGTTGAATTTAAAAGATGTAATCCCACATACGAATCATCAAAATAACCAGATAGGAAAAATAATTCAAACCCAGATCGTAAAATGAGCATAATTTTCGTAAAGCAATAAAATTCAAAACCCAAAAAAAAAAAAAAAAAAAACCACAAACCCTAGATCGCAAAAAGAAAGAACCCATATTGAAACACAGAAACAACGTATGCGAATAATCTCCTTAAATTATATTCAATATTCAAATTCCGTCACCTACCCACGAACCCGTAAGAGATAACAAAATTTGAATTGAAGAAAAAGAACTACATTGACGAAAAACAAAGACGTGAACGAAAAGAGATAACAAGATTTGAATTGACGAAAAAGAACTACATTGACGAAAAACAAAGACGTGAACGAAAGAAAAAAAAGAAAAAAAAAGAAAGAGAGAGATAAATAAACAAAATGAATCAAACCCTTGAAACAAGAACCAGAGAAATCGAAAATTTGAATCGAAAGAGAGAGAAATACCTAAAATGGAGAACGAGATTGAAAGGCAGGAACAGACGACGAGCGAACACAGCAGTAGAGAGCGGAGTGTTTTGTTTTCGTCACGCTACTTAGTCGATTTATAACGCGTTTAAAGTTTTATTATTTACTTTCTGGCCAGAATAGTTGTGTATTTAGTTTCCGACCCAAAGAAATGTCTTTATTTATTTTATGACCTTTTTTTTTTTTTTACCCCAAAAAAAATTAAAAAGGAGTTTCTTATTTGTTTGGGCCAGCGTAAATATGGGCCGGGCCAATCCGATCGTAGTAAGAGGTTAGGGCCCACTCTAATTCAAAACGACGACGTAGCAAGAGCTTGGGGCCAACGACTCCGCAAGGCGAGGCTAGGGCACCGCTATGAGAGCAGCGTTCTTTATAAAAGGCAAGCCTCAGCAGCCTCTGCTATCCGATCCAAACAAAGCTCGTCTGAATTTCAATGGCGTTGTGTGGTTCTGTAATTAGGGTTTTGTGTTAATATATATACATATGTATATATGAAGGAGGAGAGGGGATGATGAAATTCAATGTGCAAACGCAGTACCAGGCATCTCTTGGTTTCTATGAGCGGCACTTCCACACGAGATTTCTGACTCTCTCTCTCTATCTCTCGCATATGATTTATTAATGTTCTCTTCTTCTATTTTTGTGGGTTTTTTCTTTCAAAATATTCTGAGCTTTGAGATTTATAACTGGATTTCAAGGTTTTATTTTGTTTTTGTTATTGGGGTATTTGCTGAAATTAATTTAAAAATATTTCATTTCGTTTTTATTAAAAATATTTCATTTGGTTTTTGGATGTTTGACTTTGGGTGGAAGTGATTGCTGATTAAAGTTCATCAACAACCTCACATTTCACCCCTCAAAAAAATGTATTGCTGGTTGTTGGCGTTTTGACAAGAAGAGGTCGTGGAAAATAGAAGTTTGATTGGAAAAACCGAAAATATATAGCTTAATGTAAAGTCCATTGTTCCCTCTTCTGGAATCGCTTGTACTGAAAAAAATTGTAGAAGTCCGTTGTCACGCTTGTAAAAGAATTTGGTTTGATCCCGTTGGGAAAGTGAAATGAGTAGGATGCATGAGTTTGGTTTGATCTTCCAAAGTGCAGTAAAAACATAACCTCAACGTTATTGACCCAAAAGAAACACACTACGACAGTACACAAGTCTAGTTTAAGATTATAGACATAAAACAAGTGCATTGTAATCCCAGGTAAACCTGATAATTGTTAATACAATGCGGTAAACACAATTTTTAGTATTGTTCCGTCCCAACAATAAAAATGAATGTGCCGAAGCAACTCAAAGTTGTGTCTGATAAGGTGAACTTCTGAAAGTTAGCAAACCGGTTAACAAATTTGATCTGAAAGGCTGGAGAGCAACAATAATTTCAGAAGTTGATGTTATCAAACACATTCAACTCGTTTTTCAACCGAAAACGGCGTCCCTCCCATCGAAGTAGGAGGCTGAGTATATGTCAAATCATGGCAATTCAACGGTTTACCATGATAGATCATCCAGCTCCAAGAATTGCTCATTGTCACCTAGCTGCATTTGAGCCGGAGCACAGATTGAATTATGCACGTTGGAGAAATTATATCCATCTTCACTCACTCTAGCCATCTTCCCCAAGTCTCCTAAATCTTCATAAATATCATCACTATTGATATTAGGTGTAGCACTAGCATTTCCAGAATGAATGACATTACCAAGCTCCTGCAAACCGTGAGGAAGTTTTACATTAGAAGTTTGAAGAACATTAGCAAGATAATTTATTTGTACTAATGTACTTACGGAATTAATTTTTTTCTTTTAACAGATATAGGTGCATATAAGAACATTGAAGAGGCTCCAGTATGTAATGAAATTTTCAAAATTGAAATTCAAAGCCATCAACTTTTCTAGCTATACAATCTAGATTAAAACTCTAGCTTCAAGAAATAACATTTGCACTACAGTTAATAACATATCATTTCTCCATGAATAAAGAATAGGAAAATTTGCCTTCCATCAAGGAAAAGTAAACACAGAAAAACAGTAAGAGAAGCACCAAACCTCTCCAAAGGGGAGAGAGAGAGAGAGAGAGAGAGAGAGAGAGGGGGGGGAAGGAAATAACGCAAACTACAGATGCACAGAATTTGCAGAGCACACAAGACCCTCATCAGAAAAAATCAAAAACAAAAACCAAGGCTAATTTGTCTCTTTCAACAACCTGGATGACATCAATGACAAAAGTAAAATATACCCAACTATATTGTGCCACATTAGCACATCTGAAATTGGAAATCTATGGCACGAGCAGAGTGTCACAACATAAACCTATCCTGATTGCATAAATTAGATCATGATTTGCATTTCCACTTGCTATGGATCAGGAATGATATATATTACATGTAGAAAAAAGAGAAGGGCGCATTACACACCTCATTTTTGTCATTTACTTTCATTAAGGAAGTGCTTCCTTCAGTGAAGCAATTCAACATTGACAGGATATCATCATCGGAACCATGAAGCTTCTCCATTGTAACATGATTACTGGAAACCAATTGGAGAACATTGCCAGAAGGTGGTAAAACATCTGATATGCACGATTCAGAAGGACCTATGTGTACACCCTTTGGGGAATGTCCGCTAGTAGTGACAGAACTCTTACAGTTGCTCTGCACTACAAGGTTTGGCTCAGGCATGTTTTCATGTGGGACTGCTTCTGAACAAATTTCAGCCTCATCATCAGTCCAGTCTTCCTCTTTAAATGGTGCACCATATTGTGCACCATTTTTGGGCCCCCACCCATCTTTTTGGAAAATCATACAGATCACATATGAGTCCTGCAACACCAAAAAGACACAAAACTTATTCAACAAAAACCCACAAGCCATGAAAAGCAGTAAAACAAATTGTACGAAGAAAGGAAATCTAAAATTATCAGTCCAATTCAGCAGCATGAAAAAAATTCTAATCATGTAAAACATTAAAGAATAACAAACCTTTTACAAAAGGAGAGTATATTACTAAATTACTGCAGAGTGTCAGACCAATTTATTGAAAACAAAGAAGCATACAAAATAGTGAGAGGAAGAGTGTCATTTACATGTGGCACACCACTATCAGCCAGGTCCTTAGCTTCAAGCCTATACTCGTGCATAACC